>PVKA01009114.1:0-69794 GCA_004027165.1 Ctenomys sociabilis
TTTTGCATTCCAAAAAGCAATGTTAGGTAAATGCAAGAATACATACTTAGTAAATATAAGTTTAAAATATATGTCATTTTTATTTTGTAATATTTTATATGAAATTTGAGCCTTTTGTACTTTAGAGATTATTATAATTTATTTACTGCATTAACAGTGGCCTAATATTTTAACTTCTAGGTTCATAGCACAATAAGAGTATTCCTCATTTATTATGATTTTGAAATTTCTTTTATAGAATCTTCATTTGAAAGATGAATTTAGAGAACCAGACTCTGGTTAAAGACCCTGGGACCTTCTGGGAGGGTAAATTAAACCAGCTAGGAGGCTGCTTGTTACGAAATCACTTTTCACTCAGAGGAGGGTACAGAGGTAATGGAACAGCCCTTAATCTCCAAAGCATCCCTGAATGTGCCACTCTGAAAATTAACCTCATTCATCCCTTTCCCCCACCTTCATTTTTTTTTTCCTTTTTGAGATCTGGAAAAATTGAGCACATAAATTAAAGTGTCCCCTTCCCTGCCCTAACTTATGCAACCAGCATTCACTCAAGGGCACCAGGGTCGCAGGGACCTTGACATCACGAAGCTCCTGTTTTCATCCAGATGAACTGCTCAGTGCACCATTTTTTCAATATCTTGTCCTCACACTGGCTTTTCTTTGATTTCAGAGGTGATGAAGGGTGCCTCCTTTTTTGTCTTAAATATATATATATATATATATTTATATATATAATATTTATATATTATAATTTATTTTTTTATTTTTTTAATTTTTTTTAGCTATTTCCAGGAAGACCCTACTTCCCAGTTATGTTTGTTTCCAGCGAAGTATCAGGCAGGTGAGGAGATGCAGATCCTTACTTTTCAGTTACATTTTGGATTTTAATTGGAGACCCAGTTGACTTAGTTCTGGGAAAAGTTATTGTCTGACTGTTCTCTGGAAAGGTCCTTTATGTATTTATTTGTTTATTTATTTATTGCGGTACCGGAGATTGAACTCAGGACCTTGCACTTGCCAGGCAAGTGCTTATTCTACTGAGCTATCTCCCCGGCCCTGGAGAGGTCCTTTGAATAGCATTCAGTTGTTTAGAAGCACCATCCACTGAGGTTATGGTTTCTAATTTTCTGAAAGACAAAAGTAAGTTGTCCCACCATTTAATCATCCTGAATTAGCTTAGGAAAATAGGAATGGGCAATAAGCCATTTCCCATAAATCTCCTGTAGCTAGAAGAGATGGTATGTTTCTGGTCTTAATCTTGAAGAGTAGAAACTTTCTGCCTAAAAAGATTTTAGGAATCTTTTTACTCTCCCTAGTCATCTACTGTCTGGAGGAGCTATGGGTAACTGAACATTCAAACCTGAAGCAAGCAAGTGGCTTTCCAACTCTGAGGTCCCTGTGAGTACAGGAACCATCTATCCACTTGTGAGAACTGGCCAGGGGCTGTACTCTCTCTCACCAAGAGGTTGGTGGAGTTCGCAGGTATCTGACTTGCCTTCCTCTTTCATGGATAGCTGTCACTCAGTGGCTGCAAGGAGTTGGTTCTAGGATCCCCTTGAGTCACATAAGTCTGAGAGTAGTTAAGGGCTCTAAAATGGCACAGTTTTTGTATATAACCTGCTTATATCTTTTTGAACACTTGAAATTATCTTTAGGTGATTAACCTAATAGGAAAACCATGCTACACATAGTCATTACTCTGCTTTGGTTAGTGTAGAATTACAGTCATGTATTTCAATACAGATGTGATTTTTCTCCGAATATTTTTTTTGTCCTAAGTTAGATGAATCCACAGGTATGAAACCAGTGAATACCGACAGCTGACTTGATACTGTACATGTTCATAGTTGAGATTATCCAGTTCCGTGAATATTAACATGTGTGTTTATTTAAGAAGAATATTGAGCTATTTCTAAGAAATTTGGATGCACTTATGAACATTAGGTCTCTGTATTTCATAGAAAATAGAAGCTTTCTCTTGCCCAGAACAAACATATGTGAATCTCTAAAGGTTTAAGCTAGTTTTAAAGACCCTCCCATAATCACTCAGAACTGTAAAACTTAAGTGTTATGACAGCTTAAATTTTAGAGAAATGACTTCCCAATGTTCAGTTGACTTAACTTTATTGTAACCTTGGAATTAAGCAGTGTTTATTCTTTCTCCTTGCTCTCTTTAAAACTTCTTTAACAATGCTGCCAAACTCGTAAAATCCTTCCCTTACTGTCTACATTCACCTCAGTCTTTCCTGTTATCTTAATTCATTCTTTTGGCTCTCTATTTTAATCTTGAGTAGTGTAGAATGCACCCCAATGAAAATAATACTGGTTAGGCTGGCCTTAGTTGTGTTGCTGTGGTTTGTCTTGGATAAATGAGACGGATTCCTCTTAACTATCTCTGCTGTTGAAAGAGGATATTATGATATCATAAGGTACAAGAAACAGGGAACTATGGACACTTAACAGGAATCAAAGACAAAACTGCCTGTAAAATGCTTTTAGTTGCTCGTGAAGAAGTAATATATAAATTCATGGGTTAGGGGCATGCATTCAAGACAGTTTGAATTCACATAAGTTTTGTTGGACAATTGTATCACAATATTGACTCAAGTTAAGGTTAAGGCCTCTAGGCTGTCTCTTTCTCTACTGATTTGCAGTTTATTGGCTCCACGATTCCATTACTCTCTAACTGATTTTTTCTCAGTGTTCCTCTCACTCTTTTACCACCGCCAAAAGTTCCATCTGGGCATGGCAGAGGCAAGAGGTTCCAGCGGGCTGACGTCACATTTAATTTCCTTGGTTCTTGGACACTCTCTTTTGTGCTCCACAGTGTATTGAAAGTAAAAGAATCAATAGTTGAGAAGCTTTATTAGTTAATTTCTATTGAGTTCTGACATTATTTTTTTTAGTCGTCTGTGCCCTCTGAGGTCTACATCCTTAATTTTATAAAGCATAGATGGGCCCTTTTAGGAGACGTCAACTAATTACATTTGCTTAAGGTAAAAAAGAAAAGAAGAAACTGTATATTTTCCTTATTCGTTCACTATAGACATTCTGTATAATTGCAAAAGGAAAAGAAAGGTACAATAGTGACCCAAAGTAATCCTAATTAGCTCAATGGATATTGGAGCTCTGTCAATCACTGAAATAGGTTGGAAGTGGTGAGGCCCACTGGCGCGCAAGTGAATGGTTCCACGTGAAACAAACACCTTGACACAAACAGTAGCCCAGACATTCTCTTTAGGCGCCTCTGAGTGTAGTATTCTATGAGAGGCAGGTCTACACATTTGCCTTTCCAGTTTTTGAGGAATTGGTGAGGGGTAGATAGAGAACACACTTGAAAATTAGGTTGAACTCCCTGTGGTGGGGTACCTGATCAGGTACAGAGTTTGATGGGATGACTTTAAATCCCTGGTGGCCGCAGGTGTCTGGAACTCTGGGCTTCAGTGGGTGATTGTACATTTCTCCCACTGCTTTTTTTTTTTTTTTTTTTTATCAGCAGCTGTATTGACAAGATTTTCATTACTTCCTAAATGTCTGCACTGGCTTGCTTTATTTTTCTTGCTAAGGTTTGGTATTTATATATAAATAAAAGCCATTGGTATCTCTGCCATGTCAGTCATCACCAATTTCATCATCCTTCCTCTTTATTAATGGGCCTGCTTTCTCTATAAATTATCTCTTTCCTTCCTGGCATATCTGTCTTTCTTTCTTTCTTTCTTTCTTTTTTTTTTTTTTTTTTGCAGAACCAGGGATTGAACTCAGGCCCTTGAGCTTGCCAGGGAAGCACTTAATCTACTGAGCCATCTCCTTGGCCCCCTTCCTGACATATCTGCAAAAGCTTCTTACCTGTTTTTTGTTTGTCTGGAAATAATTCAGTCAACTCCTATTACCTTTTGTTTCTGTTTCAAACTTTATAAGCATCATCATTTTATTGTATAAATAATAACATTTCCAATAAATATATTAACATTTATCTCCATTACCATAAAAATTTATCATATGTCTTTAATAAATCTAAGATATAAAATTTATTTATTTATTTTTTGTACCAGGAATTGAACTCAGCACCTGTTCTTGCCAGGAAGGTGCTGTGCCACTGAGCAATATCCCTGGTCCTAAGACATACAATTTAGTGATAGGGTATTAGCCTGAATTGCATTTAGTAAAATCTAGCTACCCTATCTTTATGACTTGTTTTGCAGTCTTGCCTTTAATTAATAACGAAATCACTTCTAAGATAATAAGCATTTTTTAAGGACATATCAAACATTGAGTCAAGATTTGTGTAGAGCTAAACATTTACTCATAAAGTATAAACTTGGTTTTGAAAACTTCCTGCTATGTTTTCCTGAGAAAAATACATATACCAAAATAGTAATAATAGTTATCTTAAAGTAGAACTATGGGTAGTTTTATTTTTTCTTTTATAGTCATTGTATTTTATTATTTTCTATAATGATCATGTATTACTTTTATAATAATACATACTTAAATCTTAATATAAGAAAATATTAAAATAATGATAATCAGTGGAATAATATCACTTAATAAGATTGAAGCAATAGCCAAGTGTGAAAACTATAGCCATACTGTCCTCTTAATCCCTTGTACCCTGTGCCGGTTCTGTTTATACTTTTTTTTTTACATAACTGGGGTTTGAACTCACGCCCTTAGCGTTTGCCAGGCAAGCGCTCATTCTACTGAACTATCTCCCTGGCCTCTGTTTATTCTTTATGACATTATTTTCTATGCTTTCACACTCTCACACAAGCATCTACCCACCTACGTATGTACATATTCTTTTAACAATGAAAATATTCCTACACAGTCATGTGCGGAATCTCCCAGTCTGGTTATCAAAAGGTGGCAGCTTGTATGCAGCCACTGTAAGAGTGCTTACCTTGAGAAGATGAGAGAACTAGTTTCCCACCATACAATCTACCCGTACTACATATTTTGTTCTGTAACTTCCTTTACATTTATTGATGTGCTGTACGCCTTCTGCCACATGTTTATGGCAGAATAACCAGAATCTTCTCTGATTCCTTCCATGGCTACATTGTCTTCTGTTAGATAGAAGACACCTGCTTGTGGATGACCATTGTGTTTCCTCCATTGCTTGATACGACAAGCAGTGCTCTCAGCAGCATCATGCTTATACCCTTGAGTACATTTGTGCAAATCTTTCTGAAAGGGAGGCTGCTTCTTGCTCATAAGCCATGCAAATTTTACATTTGATGAATACTAGCAAATTGCTCTCCTAAATCATTGTTCTAGTTTATAGATCAACTGATTCTCCCTCTTCTGGCCACCACTTGATATTTTTAATTGTAATCTTATCTTTTTCTAATCTTCTTATGGAGAAAAATATTCAGTACATTGTTTAATTATGCAAATAGTGTTGTAGTGATACTTTTAGTTATTGGGCACTTTTATCTTTTTAGGTTACAATGCAGGCATTCTTCATATATTGCAGATACTATATTTTTGTTATGTACATGATGAAGACTTTCTCCCAATTTATTATTTTTATTTGAATCTTAGTTAAACTTTTTTTTTTTGTTTTATAAGTTTAAAAATTTTTCTCTGTGACATCTAAGCTTCACATCAAAGTCCTAAACACTTCCCTAACCTAAGGCTGTGAATATGTAAGATGATGGTCTTCAGATTTTCCCCATATGTATTTTGGAAAGGGGACTTCCATTCATGCCCAAAGACTCAAAAGTATTGAAATAATGCCCTATCTTTTTCTTTACTGATCTCCAAGAGAGGAGAAATACTTAATTTGCTTTGGCAAGCATCATGAGCATTTGGGTGCCACCTTGACAAAGGCATGGCCAGAATGTTAAGCCACAGTTTTCTGTGACACAGACACTTGGCTTCCTGGACACATCATCTAAAACAGTGATGGTGAGCTTCTCAAAGCTTTCTGGTACCAGGGATTGAACTCAGGATCCTGTACTTGCCAGGCAGGCACTTATTCTACTGAGCTATCTCTCCAGCCTAGAGCTTTCAATGATAACAAACAGCCCACTGTGTCACACGTGCCACATGTTCAGCGCCACTGCCTTAAAGTATTATGGAGGTCAGTGTTCTCTGGAGGAAGAGGACCAATAGGATATCTACATGCATATCCATGCCTCCCAGGCTCACCACAATGGTTGTCTGCCCCCTGGAGAGCCAAGGAATCCTGTAGCTGCTCAGCCAAAGGCTCTAGAAGCTGCAGAGTAAGAGAGAATGTGGGAGCAGCCTTAGTACGAGGCTAAAGGACTAGAAGTCCTTTGGAGAATTACTGCTGTGAGCCTGTGGAAGGACAGGCTGAAGAGGCTGGAGCTTGCTGTCCTTGGGTGATGGCAGGAGCAAAAGCTAAACATGCATGTGTTATAAAAGAATGGAGCTTGAGTGCACTGGTTGGCTCCCTCCTTTCTGCATTTTTGTTCTCTCTGGGACCCCAATTTATAGTACATTGTCATTCACATTTGGGGTAGGGCTTTCACCCTAGCTGATCCACATGCCATTTGTCTCTGGAAACCCTTACAGACACATCCGGAGCTATGCTTTCCTAATTTTCTAGGCAGATTGCCACCTAATCAAGTTGAGTAGATGTCAGCAGTGATGCGTATTCCTTTTTTTCATCTATTTAGTACACAGCCTGCAGGGTCTGTAGGATCTATAGGGTCTCATTACATAGATTGGAATCATAGTGATCCTTCTGTTTTCAGCCTCCCAAGCACTGGGATTACAGGCATGTACCACCACACCTGGTCTATAAATGTTTCATCCATGTGTCTGAAGTAACAGCTGCTTCTTCTTTTCTTTGGCTGGCTCAGCCTGCCCTGAGGGTGGGGCTGGCATGGCATGTGATGCTGGGGATTAAACCGCAATTCCCTGTGCCTACCTAAGCTTGCCTAAGCAGGTGCTTTAGACTTCTGAGCTATCTCGCAGGCCCCTATATGATGTGTATTCCTGTCCAGCCAGAGCCTTTAGCTGGGCTGTGGACCTTCAGCCGCAATGACCATGCAGGCCTGGGTTGGAAGGAGCTCTGTCAGCAGTGTCTGAGCAGCTGTAACGGGAATGGTCCCCTGCCGACCCATGCTTGACACATAGCATGGGCAGGAAAAAATACTGCTCTAAGCCCCTGAGATTTCCGAAGTTGCTTGTTACTGCAAGCCTAAGGCAGCCTTTGCTGATGGCCACATTTATCCATCAAGGGTGTGGCAAATAGATCTTATCAGAATCTGTGAGAGGTGTCCTAGTGAGACACAAGCTCTTTCTTTATTTCAGCTTTTCATTGTAAGTTTTCTGTTCTTATTTAAAGCAGAGGAATGGAAATCTTTTTGTCTTGCATTGTCTTTTATACTTCATCCTGCAACGAGAGGCCTTGCATTTGGGGACTTGGAGATGCCCATCACAACACGGATAAAACTGGCCACCTTTCTCACCAGGGAAGTGCTTCTTGGCATACGTGTATGTGCCCTGTAGTGTGTAATCCAGAGCAGGTAATGGGAGTGTTGGGCCTCCTGATGTCTCACAAAGTAACTTTATTCTTACAGGAATTTGATATTTACTTCATAAGAGCAAAGTTTTAACATAGCATATTTCACAAATTATTGTGTTTAAATGGTGCATCTAATTCAATAATGCGGTTTTTTCGTGTGTGCATAAAAATGACACAAAATGCAGTAGAGGAAAAAAATGATGAAACTCTGGGACATTTTACTATCTGGCCTAAAAATGCTGCAAAGTAACAAGGACGATTTGTGAGAGCAATTTGTGTGACAATATTCTGCTGTCTATAAATATGTCCTCAATGCACGAAGACCAAGCAGGGGGAAAGTGCCCTGTAATACTCACTTAGGGAAGCAAAGGGCTGCTTTCCAAAGCAAGGCAAGTGCTGTTGCAGTAATGGGGCCTCAAACAGGCAAAATTGTATGTGTTGTCAATGGCTACAATGTAATTTTATTGATTTACAATGTTTAAAGTGAAGGCATGATTTCTAGCTTATATAAGGTGTCACATTGGAGTAATTGCCCACCAACCAGATTTTATGACCAGCAAAGAACATGATAATGCCCACGCAGATTCCTCTGGCCACCCAGCATTTATGATTTTTCAGTAATCAGGAGTGATTATTAGCAATTGTCCTGCCTGAATACTGAAAGGAGGCATAGATATTATCTGGCTTGGGTTAGGGTGTAGTGTACTTGTGGACTGATGGATTGAATCATCATTCAATTTATGCTTTTTTGACTTTTTGATAGTGTGAAAGTGATAACCATTTGGCAAAATCTGTAACTTTGAATTTGGATATTTTCCTGGGCCAGCAATGTTCAGTAAGCTACCCTGTCCTGATTCAAGGAAGTAGGAAGCAAACCATAGTGCCCAGCTGATTGTATGGCACACTCTGTCAAGTGAGTTCTAGTATTTTTTTGGTCATAGGTATTCAATCAAGTGCAGTATAGTCAACCCTTTACCATAAAACAGGGTTGTGCTAGGTGATGTAGGTCCAGCTGTAGGTGGATGCACATGCTCTGGACTCAGTTAAGGCAGGTGAAGCTAAGCTGTGTTGTTCAATAGATTAGGTGTATTGAATATAGTTTCAATTTATAATAGGGTTAGTGGAATGTAACCCCATAATAAGGTGAGGGGTGTCTTACCTGTATCACCTGAAGGAAAATATCTTCATGTTGATTGTTTGGTTTGGTCTTGATCCATTCTGCTAGCTTTGTGCTCATGTGGCTGGGTTCCCAAAACCCTGCATAAAGTTCTGTGCTGTACAACTTTAGCATCCCTAGACTCAGCAGGGGGCACCAGGGGGCACGTTTCTCTGCCATCTGCCTGGGAGCCACCTCGTGTTTTGGTCCTGACTCAGATATAACGAGTTCTTTCCAGGCAGAGACCTGAAAAGTGTATTGTGAACAAGCACCTGAGGGAATCCCATAAACCACCCCAGTCTGAGAACCAGAAGCCAAGTCAGAATACACATAAACTGACCCATGTGAAGGTTCTATTTTTTATTGACTTGTTTCGGTGCTTGGGATTAAACTGAGGCCCTTTTCACTAAGTGACATCCCCAGTCTTTGTTTTTGATTTGAGGTAAGATCTCTAAATTGCCCAGATTGACCTTGAACTTGTGATTCTCCTTTCTCAGTCTCCTATGATGCCAGAACTGCAGACATGTGCAGCCAAGCCAAGATATCTATATAGAGTTACTAAAGAGGGCTAGAGCTTATTTTCTTTGTAATTTTGTTTTACATTCTTGAAATGTCTTCATTTCCAAAAACTGAAAATTCAAATTTATATCAGCTTTCTAAGTGATTGTCATAGTGTTTTAAAGCACATTGCTTTCAATGTTTTTATGCATAGGAACATATACTTACATACTTATGTTTATACAGGGATCATAAGTGTATCTTATAGAAAGAATCTGTATGACCCTTAACTGCTTAATTTTTCATAATAGAATGCCTTGAGATATTTTTGAGGAAAATATGTTTAATGAAGGAGCAAACAGCCATTTTGGTTTAAAATTAAAAGATGCTAGTGTTTTTTGTTTTTTTTGAGAGTGTTACAAATTTAGAAATCTATGTTCCAAATGTTGCTCCTTGAACCATGAAATAATAAATGTTTTCTCAGATTGGCCAAGATGAGCTGTGATTAAATTACAAACCTATGTCTGTTCATACAAGTTGTCACAGTCAACGCAGGATGTCATTTCTCATTGGCTTAAAGTTGCTGACCAAGCTCTAGATAGTTGACAAATACAAACACGCTTCTGTAGGAAAAAAAAGAATTGGTCAAATTAGCATCCAGAAAGAAAAGGTATTTTTCCATACGATATTGCAGGAAGGCTGTGATAATTTTTGTAACTACAATTATTTATTTGTCTAGGGAAATAATTAGACAGCATATTTATTCTCAGTTTTCTTTGCTGGAATAAAAGCAATCACTATTTGTGACTATTCCAGACATGGTTTGGTCACTTTCTGAACCTTCACCAGATGTGAGTTTTATTCAATTTTACAATGGTTTGTACAAAGACAAATTGGCATAGAGAATAGATGGCCTTTTGGTGATTTCTGTGGACTTTCATGTCCCTTCATTCCCCTTGCGATGACACTCGGCACTCTTGAAGACTGTCGCCCCTGGGTTTATGCTCTAGGATATGTCTCTATCCATTTAGGTTCCTCACAGCTCTAAGCCGCATGACCTCCTACCCTGTACTTACGTATTGACTTGAGACATTATCAGGTATGTCTTGGTCAGCTCTAAGGATTGGTGCCAAAAGAGAAGTCTTACGATGCCCACTCACATTGTGAAGTGTCTCATCTGAGCCACAGACACGTGGCAAACTGTGACCCCATTCATTTTCAAGTGTTTTCAGGCATACTTGTTGCTCCTTTTGTTCTCTTCGTGTCAAGATCCCAGGCACATGAGTTAACATTTTGGCATCTGCCGTATTTTGTGTATTTGCGATAAATTTTCTTACCTTCTTATGCCTTATTATTATTTGATGGCAGTTATTTATTTGGCACAGGGTCTTACTACACCATTCAGACTAGGAGTGATCCTCGTGTCTCAACCTCCTCAGCTCTGGGATTACAGGCACACACCACCATGTCTGGTTTTGGGGGCCAGCACAGTATGCAGTACTCAGGAGCAAACCTAGGTCCTTGCAATTGCTAGGTAGGCACTTATACCACTGAGCTATGGCCCCAGCCCTGTGTTTGATTTTTAGAGACATGCCTAGGGTATAATTTATATCCCATACATCGCTCATTGTAAATATATGCTTTAGTCATTCTTAGCAAATTTCCAGAATTCCACAACTGCTTCCACAAAACTGTTTGAGAACAATTCCTGCATTAAAAACATGTCTCTTCAAGTCCACCTTCCATTAGCATTTTTACTTCCATTCCCCAGTTAATAAAAGACTTACTTTTTGTCACCAGTAATTTGCCTTTTTTTTTTTTTGGAACTGGGAACAGAACTCATGACCTGATGCTAGCAAGGCAGACACTGTGCCACTAAGCTATATATTCTTGGCTCCCAGTATTTTACCTTTTCCAGATGATTTATTTATCCATTTTATGTTAACTTAACCACATTTATTCACTCACAGCTTATGGAATTTTTCACAATCATTTGCAATCACAAAATAGTGCCACCATGATCATTTACTTAAAAGCGTGTATAAATTTTCACTTTCAGTAAATTCCTAGAAGTAGAATTTGTAAGGAGACAATACTAGTAAACTGTACATTCAACAAGAGGTTCACATCCAGACAATATAAAAAACTAATTAACTCAACTGCAAAGCCCTAAATAACCCAGTTGGAAAATGGGCAATAGACTTAAATAGACATTTCTCAAAACAAGATGTACAAATGTCTACCAGGACTACAAAATAACCTCAACATCATTAATATCACAGAAATTCACATTGAAACCACAGTGCAAGATCATCTCACTCCAGAAAGGGGTGAGGAGGAGACTCAAACACAGATGCACAGGTGAGAAAATGAAGAAAGCAAGCCTGGCACCCTGTTAGTGGGAATGTACATTAACACAGTCCATATAGAAACAGTGTGGAGAGGCCACGAATGAGTAAGAACAGAACTACTACATGATTGAACAACCTCACTCATGGGTATTTATCTATAAGGAATGAAATCAGTGTGTCAAAGAGACTCCTGCTCACCCATGTTTATTGCAGCGCTATTGCAAACAGTCAGGAATATAGAAACAATCTATATATGCAGCCTCTAATGAATGGATGAAGAAATTATGGCACATAGACACAGTGGACTACAATGTAGCCATGGAAAAGAAGGAGATTTTATCATTGGAAACACTGGATAGAACTGAAAAGCATTTGTTAAGTCAACTAAATATGATGTCTGGGCTCACTCATATGTGGAGCATAGAAAAGTTGACTTCATGAAAACTGAAAATAGAAGAATGCTTATTAGAGAATGGAAAGATTGATTTATAGGGCGTATGTTTTAATTTTTTGAATTTATCATATTTTTGGTGTGATATCTAAGAACTGTTCACATCACCCATATCACAGAGATTTTTGCCCTATACTTCGTTCTAAAACAGTAGCAACATTCTTGTTATTTTGGGACAGATTATTCCCTGGTGTGGAATTCTATCCTGCACATTATAGAACTACAATAGAACCCATAACCTTACACTTTGCTGACCATTAGCACCTGTGCCTAACTCTCCAAATGGCTGTGACAGCCAAAAATATCTCCAGATATTGCCACATGCTGCTTGGCAGGCAAGATCTTGTTGGTGAAGAATCATTGTTCCGGAAGTCTTGTCATTCAAAGCCCTAAGTTTTATGGTTATGGTCTATTTTAAGGTGTGATCTGAGAAAAAATATGCTAATTGTTTTTATTTCTCCCACAGGTATCTAGCCAGCCAAGTATGATTTGGCAAAAACGACTATCAGTCCCTCATTAAGTTGCCTTGGCACACTTGTGAGCAGTCAGTCAACCAAATTTATAAAGGTTTTGTTCCATTTATTGTCTCTCTATAATCACAAAATACTATACTATTCTCATTAGTGAGGGTGTATAATGAGCTTCAAAACCAGGCAGTAAGGGCAAATCCTCCAACTTGGTTGTTTTGGAAATAATTTTGGCTATTCTAGGCTTCTTACATTCATATATGAATTTTATATATTGATCCTTGTCTCAATTGAAACAAATTTTGCAATTTTAATAGGAATAACCATGAATCAACATAAATAAATTTGTGGATAGTCATCCTTTTAATGATATTAAGTTTTCAAATCTCTGGACAAGGGCCATGTCTCCATCTATTTATACCTTTTAAAATTTCTCTCATTACTCATTTGTAGTTTTCTGTGTACAAATCTTATACTCTGTTATATTTATAAAGAGTATTTTACTCTTTCTGATATAACTGTGGTGGGATTATCTTTTTAATTTTATTTTCAGAATATTCACTGCTAGTATTTACAACCATAGTTGATTTTTGTATATCTTACATCATGCAACTCTATAGTATATGTGTACCTTATAATTTTGTACCTACGTAAACATGTTTTCTGAAAGTAAAACAATTTAATTCTTCCTTTCAAATCTGGTTGCAATTAATGTTTTGATAGAAGTTGAAAAAATATCTTTTGATTCCAATTTTAAGAATTTAATCTCATGAATGTATGTATGTGTGTGTGTAAATGGTTTAAAATCATTTTGATATGTTATACCAATTTTTCATTCTTAGTTTTTTTCCTTTTTTTTTTGTGGAACTGGGGATTGAACTCAGGCCTTTGCACTTGCCAGGCAAGCACTTATTCTACTAAGCCATTTCCCTGACCCCCACAAATCTCATTTTGTATGCTGTACAGTATCTTTTATTGGTTTATTGGCTTGATTCATTAATTTTTTTAAAATATCAGTCTGTATCTTCACCCAAGTTTTGTTTATTAATGATGTCTTTGGGTGACATCTGTGATTGGTATATTCTTTGTGATAAGATTTTTAAATTATCAATTAGATTTGTTATTGATTGCTGATATATACATATTTTCTAGGTCATTTTGAGTCAGTTTGCTATTTCTGTCATTCTATAAATTTGTCATTTAATTGAATTTGTTAAACTCACTGGTATCAATAATATCCCTTTATCCTTTTTATCACATTGGTACTGATGCCTTCCTCTTTTGTTCCTAATTTTAGGAATTTATCCATTTTTAATTTTTTATATGGATAGTTAAAATGTGTCAATTTTGTGGATTTTTTCAAATAATTGCCTTTAGGTTTCATTATTTCATCTATTTTTTTATTTCTATGTGAATCTGCATTGTTTTCTTTTTCTGTTTTTTTTTCTTTTTTGTAAGCCTGTACATTTCTATAAATGTACTATTTTGGGTACATACTTTACATTTTCATATACTGTGCTTTTGTTTTCTTTTAGTCAAAATCACTTTGTCATTTTCTTTGACCCCTTAGAAGTGTGTTTAATTTCCAAATATTTGGAAATTCATCAAATCTCTTTATTTTGTTAATTCTTAACCTACTTCTGTTGTATGAAATGTACTTTATATTAATTCTCTAAATTTATTGCAACTTGTTTTATAGCCTCGCCTGTGGCTTTGGACCCTAACTTACTACAGACTACTTCAGCACGATGCTAATGCAGTCCCGCCACCTCACTGTACTATTCTGCCCTTAAATGAACTTTTTATTTCAGTTATTTTACTTTCCATCATGAAAATTTCCATTTGGTTTTTAAAAAGTAATTTTTGCATTTTAATCAAGGTCCCCTATTATTAGATCTCTGTCATGTTACTTTCTTCTAATTTTCACTATAATTTTTTAGTTCCTTGAAAGTGTCTGCTAAATTTGACATGTGAAGATACGGTGAGAGATTTTCTGTTAACTGCTTTTCCCCTTCGATATGGATAACATTTTTTTTCATTCCTTTCCATGGGTTCATAATTTTCTGTCCATCATGGGATATTTTTAAGTATCCTATTATAGAACTGGATGTTGACTTTTCTTTCTTATGTAGAAGGTTGTCATTGCTTTAGCAAAAGTCTATGTAAAGCTTTTTTTAGTGTTTTGGATTATAGTTTTGAGATTCATTTTCTCTACAGTGTGTAGATAATACTTTCTGCTTAATTTTTCTCTCCCAAGCCTTATTCAGAGTTTTCTTTCTTTTAGTTGTTTTTATTTTTATTAGTACATGTTTGTGATACATAGTGATTATACTCATTGCAGGGAGTTGGCACATGTACCTCACTGTCTTGGTTACGTTTTTCCTGTTGCTGAGACAAACTACCCAACATTCCATCCAAAGTTCAAGGGGTGCTGAGGAACATGTATCCATTTATTTATGCATTTTAAAAATTTCCAATCCATAATTGGCTGGCTTCAAGGCAAGATGTCTTGACAGAGGTACATCCGAGTGAAGAAGTAATTCTTGACATTGGAAAACAGAGAAAGCAACAACTGAAGGGGAGCCAAGGGGCGAGCCTCTGTTCCTTAGTGCATGTAGCTACCTGCCCTAGGGAGGGCGTCACACTCACACACCTACGCCCGGCATTGGACTTCAGGTCAGCCACAAACTCTAGATTCACTCATCTACCTTCAAAAAAGCCTAAGCCTGCATGAGGCTTTAGGGGGACATCTAGACACAAGCCATAACAATGGCATATCCTATTTCTTTCTATGCCACCCCATCTCTTGTCCCCTTCCCAATTGTAAAACATTTATCTCCTTGTTTCCTATTATCTATTATTTTCTTCTTTCAATTTTTTATACTTTGGGTTTCTAATATAAGAGAAGATGCATCACTCTTAAGCTTGTGCATCTGATTTATTTCTTTTAACATTTTGGTTTTAAGGTGCATTCGATTTCTGGTAAATGACTCAGGACTCCTTTTCTATGTAATGGTGAGCCACATATTGGCTAAGGATTGAGCTCTAGCATTTCAAGCCAGTGTATCTTTTACTATTGACTGATTGGCTCTGTGTGTGGATTCAGGACCACAATCAACCCACAGACAGCTTTTAAAATTTGCTCCTTCTTTTACTTCCCATCACTCATTCTGCTACCTCCTTGGCAAAGCACAGGTGCTCCTGGTCTCATGTCAATAACCTGGGCCTTTTCCAGTTCCACTGGTGTGTGCATATCACCTCCAGTGAGCCCAGAAGACCAGCTGTCTCTAGGACTTCTGACCTCATATACTGATATTAAATTTGTACCTAATAAGCAGATCCTATCATGACAGGATTGCAGCCTCAGGTTTGTGAGGTTTGGTTGTTCCAGTGCACTAGTCTTTGAGGTTGTTGGTTGTATCTAACATCTCTATTGGTCATGGGATTGTCCAACTAATTTTCTGAATTAAGTTATCCTCCTTCTATAGTTAAGCTTCAGGCAATGTTCTGTGCTACCTGACTGGACAAAATGAGGAAAGAACAGGGAAGAAATGGAAGCAGCCTAGGCAAGAAAATGTGGACTGATGCCCTTTACCTCAGTGACCTTCTTTTCTTATAGTACACTTGCCCATTAGAAATCTACTCTATAAAAATTGGAGGCTCATCTGTATTGAATACACAAAAAGGTAAGAACAGGGTTAAGTCTTTATTCTCTTTATGCCTGGGGTCCATCACACTCTGGGTTATATAAGGTGTCCTACCTATCCCTGGGTCAGGGACTAAGTGAGAAACCTAAGATATAATACCATATGGTAAAGCAAACTTCAAAGCTACCAGAGTGATGGACTGAGTTCACCAAATTCTTTTCCCCACACTATAATCATAAAGCTGGAAAAATGTATTAAAAATAACCATTTCAAATGCCCCAGAAAGGAATCAAATGCTTAGAACTGATAAGCACTTACTAGACAAAAGCTACTCGATTGTGTAAGAATGCAGAACTCCATGATACAAGCTGGATGTTTAATTGCTTTTTTTTTTAATGTTTTCTTTTTTCTGAGACAGGGCATTGCTCTAATTCAGGTTGGCCTTCAATTCATTATGTAGCCTAGGCTGCCCTCAAAACTCACAGCAGTCTCCCTGTCTTAGACTCCTCATAAATTCTGGGATTACAAACATGTGCCACCATGCCCAGGTTGTTTAAATATCATTACTCTAAAAGACATGTGAATCTCTCTCAAAATTCTCCTTGTGGTTTCAGATGCACTTAGCCTACCATTCTGACCACTTTTGAAAGCAGTTCTGGCAGCTCTATTTTCTTGGTGTCTTTAGATGCATTGTCATAGCTGCCTCCATGTTCTGAATCAGTTAAAATTGTTTACCTTTCATGGTCCCTTTGACTTTGGGGAAGAACTGAAAGTCACAAAATTCCAGGTCTGCAGAATAAGATGGATAAAGACACACAACATGCTTTCTATGAACCTGTCTTTCTATTCAGTGGTGCTCAACAGTGGTATTCATTGTATTTTTGATCATAAATCAGAAAGACACTCAAGAAGGACTTCTAGAACAGCTTCAGAAAGTAGTAAGAACAGTGGAAGAAGTGCATTTGAAATGAGGGAGGTATCTTGAAGGGTATTAATGGCAATGTGCCTTTTACTGTTATACATTTTTCAAAAAATCTAAATATTCACTGTGTATTTTGATCACACTTCATGTAACAGTGATGTCACTGAACACGAACAACCCACTGCTGTTTTTGTTTAGAATCAAGCTATGGGACTGGCTTGCTTTCACATTGTCTTATGGTGTATTCTGTATGTTTGAAAGGATTTATGTGGAAAATGCCCGTGAGAACTAATGCTCGATACTCTACCTGTAACTTTATAAGCACCCAATATTCAAGAGACTGAGGCACTTGACAAGAAGGCAGCAGGACATCTGAGGAATGATCACATCTCTCTACTTATGCCTCTCAGAGATACTCAACAGAAATATTAATCTTGAGTGTAAAAAGCCACAGCTCTTTGTGTATGAATCAAACAATGCTTGAATAAGGCATTTAGTAATATTCTTTGAGACATTTCCAGGGGAAGATTTTTTTTTTAGATAGATCTAATTATTCTTTGTATTTGAATAGCCACTCTCTGCAGAAAAAAGGAAGACTTTTCTTTTGAAAGCAAAGCAGAGCATGGTCTCAGGAACTACAAGGATCAAGCCAGTGGGGGAAAGGAGCAAGAAGTTCAAGAATAAAAGTCTGATTCTGACTCTTTAATCAAACCTGTGTATCTAAGGGTGTCTCTTTATCTGTGGCTCATTTATCTTGTTTGAGGGTATCTTTGCAATGCACAATCAAGTCATTTTAGAAGGTGTGTAAACCACCCGTAAACTCACCATTTGTGCGGATATTTTCCTTTCATGTTTTCAAGTGCTGTGAGCTATCCTGGTCCATTCCTATCAGTATGCGTGGCAGGTGCTGCTAGCTGACCATTGGTCACTTGTGAGCCCAGTGATCTAGGCCTGATGCACATGGCCTATCAGGGGGAACTTTGCAACTTTTGAGAACCTTAGGACCTCAACAGAAGATCAGCATTGTGTCTTGTGTCTTCATAATGCGACAGTGGTTATATTAGGGCAGTTTCATGGCCATTATTCTTAATCTTTGGGACAACTATATACGGTCGATATTATAAGCACATTATAAAGATAAGAAATATCTAGGCCTAGAGAAATTCCTTGATAATAAGATATCACAAAGCCATTAAGTGGAAAGGCAAGATCTGAACTTGATGTATCTCATTGTGAAGCAACTGCTCCTGAAAACCAGGATGTACTGGTCTGTTAGATCATTTGCAGAAGTCCTAGTAGAAAAAAATGCCATTTGTTTATTCCTTTGATCATCCATCCATCTATTCACTTCAGTTAATATTTATGAGATACCACTTCAATAGAGCCAAAGGCAAAAACCACACGATCATCTCGATAGAGGCAGAAAAAGCTTCTGCCAAATTCCAGCAATCACTCATAATAAAAGTCTTACATAAAATAGGAACAGATGGTCTTTATCTCAACCTGACCAAAGCCGTCTATGACAAACCAACAGATAATATCATACTGAAAGGACAAAAACTGAAAGCCTTCACTTTAAAATCAGGAACAAGACAAGAGTGTCCACTGTTATCACTCCAACTCAGTATAGTTCTAGAAGCATTAGCCAGAGCAATTGGACAAAAGAAACAAATAAAAGGAATAAGAACTAGAAAAGAAAGAGTGATGTTATTATTATTTACAGATAACATGATACAAGACCCCAAAAACTTCACCAAAAGACTTACAGATTTAATAACCCAATTCAGTACCATAGTAAGATGCAAAAATCAACACTCAAAAATCAGTAGCATTTCTGTACACAAACAACAAACAAATCAAGAGACAAATAAGGGAAAACATGCCTTTCACAATAACATAAGAATGGAGTATTTAGGAATCAATCTTACAAAGGAAATAAAAGATTTATACAGTGAAAATTTCAGAGCTCTCAAAAAAATTAACAAAGAGGATTTCAGAAAATGAAGTGATATCCCCTGTTCACGGATAGGAAGAACCAACACTGTGGAAATGTCCATACTCCTAAAGTTGTTATATAGATTCAATGTAATTCTGATTAAAATACTGTTAGTGTATGTCACAGATGTAGACAAAACATTCCCAGAATTCATCTGGAGCCACAAGAGACCAAGAACAGCCAAAACTTTGGGCAATGAAGTGAAGGCAGAGGCATTACAATCCCTGACTTAGAATTGTACTGCAAAGCTACTGTGATAAAATCAGCATGGTAATGGCAAAAAAAAGAGAGAGAGTTGAGGATCAATGAAAGAGATTAGAAGATGTAGACATGGTTACAAACACATTCAGTCACCTTATCTTTGGTAAGCACACTCTTCAAAACATTTTCAATGGAAAATAGCCTCTTCAATAAATGGTGCTGGAAAAACTGGCTTTCTCTATGCCACAGACTGAAATTAGACTCATGTCTATTACCATACACTAAACTAAAGTCAAAATAGATGAAAGATTTAAATATTAAAACAGAATCATTAAATCTACTTAAGGAGAAAGCAGGGAGAAATCTTGAAGACGTATGGATACATGGTTCATGAAAAAAAACCAAACTGCACAGGAAATACTTCAAAGAATCAAGATCTCATCTTTTAAAAGGTTTTGCATGTCAAAAGAGATCACCAGGGGCTGAGAAGACGGTTCATGGGGCCAGGGAGATGGCAGTAGAATAAGTGCTTCCGTGGCAAGCATAAGGGCCCGAGTTCAATCACCAGTTCTGGGAAAAAAATCATCATCAGAGTAAAAATAAAACCCATAAGTTGGGAAGAAAAAATTTTAGCCAACTGTCTCTCAGGCAAAGGACTTCTAACTAGAACATATAAAGAATTTTTAAAGATCAGGCCCCCAAAATTCAAAGCTCCAATCCAACCATGGGCATTTCTCAAATGATGAAATACACATGGCAAATAAATATATGAAAAGATGGTCAACATCATTGGTCATTCACCAAATGCAAAGTAAAACAACACCAAGGTTCCATCTCACCCTGACAGAATGGCTACTGTCAAGAAGTCAACCAGTAAGAAATGCTGGAGGAGATATGTGGGGAAAAGGACCATTCTCCACTGTTGGTGGGAGTGCAGATAGCTACAAACACTATGGAAATCAGTTTGAAGATTGCCCAAAATCCAGGATTGGAGGTCCCACTCAACTCAGATATTCCTTTCTGGGTATTTTTCCAGAAGTACTAAAAATATCATAGCACAGTGATATATGTGCACCCATGTTTATAACAGTGCAACAATCTTAGAAACAACCCCTATGTCCATCACCTGAGAGATGGATAAAAAATGATATTTTTACACAATGGAGTACTATTCATCTATAAAAAATAAAAAACTATGGCTTTTATAGGTAAATGGATGTGACTAGAGACCATTCTCATGAGTGAAATAAATCGGACCCTCACGTGGAAAGCTTAATTGTCTCACGAGTGTAAGAACTTGAAAGAGTAAATAAAATCTTAGAGGTACTGTAGATACTGTGAAAGGGAAAGAATCTCTACAAAGGAAGGAAAACATGAGGAAAAGTACAGAAGAAGGGGAAGGAAGGAGGAATATATTGGATAGCTTCAATACTTGTACTTCTGATATCGGCAGGTCTATTGAAGACAGAAGTTACTGTTTAATGTTTTTTTTTCTCCTTTTTGATTTCTTATTACTTTTTTAAAAATAAATTTTGCATGTTTGTATCTGGTCATCTAAACAACTAATTTGAAGATAACATTATGCAATGTAACTACCACTGTTGAATTTCTATCATTTTGTTTAGTGAAATTCTCCATCATTTCTGGGATTTTTTTCTATATTTTTATTCACTGAAAAAAAATTAAATAAGTATTTATGCAATCCAGTGTGTGCCAAGGCCATTTGAGTTTGTCTGGTTTTCTGTTTCTTTTAAACCATGACTGTTCTAAGATTTTATGTCCTTGCTACAGGTTTTCAAGATGTCTGGCCCAGCAGCATGAACTTAGGAGAAAGCAGGGTCTTGGGTCTGATCCAGACCTGCCAAATCAAAGACTCTGGGGTTCTGTGAAGAGCAGAGGCACCACACTTTGGGGGCTTGGGTGGGTTTATCTGTGATAAAACACCCTTCACATGGTGGGAGGAAGGTCAGCATTCCTTTTTCTGAAGAAGTTTGCAAAATTAAGATGGGAAACATAAGGAACTTTGCATCACAATGTTTGCATCTATCTCATGAGCCTTTCGTCCTTCCTCCAGAAAGCTTGTGTTGTAGACATTGACAGTTCATTGTCTGCAGTCACATTTTCTACATGGGATCCCAGGTGACCTTATCCACTAAGGAACTCCTTAGTAGGTAATCCTAGTGGTTATTTTCTTTTCCTCCTTCTTTCTCCCATTTTTCTCATTCTCATCACTTGTTCTTTGACAGATTATTAAATGTCTGTATACATACATGCACACACACACACACACACACATTTTAGAACTCAACCAGCCTTTTTCTCCTAGAAGATCCCTAGTGATTATGCAAAATACAAAATGTTCTTTCCCTGTTCATATGAAATAGATATATCATTTCTGTGTTGAAAAGCACATGGGCATGTGTACTCTGCAAGAGTATGATGGAGATACTGGACCACTCTTTTCTGCCTTCATCAGTTTTATCATATTTCTGAGAGTTTTAGAAACTTCTCTCCAGACTGACAAACTATGGAAACAGATTTGAAATGCTTCTTGTCTTTGGCCTAAAAAGATCAGCAGTGGAAAACAAAATAACAAAGTTAAAATCCCTTACACTTTCAGAAATCTGTCTTTTCTCCTAAAACAATTATGAATCATTTTTAATATCTTACATACATATATATATATATATGGCTAGTCAAATAATTCTTATAGCCAATGAGAATACTGATTATTCTATGCATCAGCATTACATAATTCAAGTTTTAGGTGCTGAGGTTTGAACTACAGGTCTTGCTGAATTACTAAGATTCACCAGTTGGGCTCAGATTCGTAATTCTTGTATTTCTGCCTCCCAGAGCCATGTTTATGGACATTGGCCAGTGCACTGAGCTCCCTTATTTCACTTTCTTTATTTATTTGGTAAGGGTCTCTCTATGTAGCTTGGCCTTATAGTGATCCTCCTGCATTGACCTCCCCAGTGCTAGGATTACAGGCGTGCACCACCACTCCTGGTTTTGGCCCAACATGCAGCACCAGGGACCCAGGCACACGGATCCTTGTGCCTGCCAGGCAGGTGCTTAGGTCACCGAGCTATCTCCCCCACCCTATACAATCCCTTATACTATTTCAAAAATTTCAAAATTTACTGCCAAATCTGACTCTCACAATAATCATGGGTGACGTAACGATTCCTATTTATTAGATGAAATTAATAGCCATGGGATAAACAACTTACTCCAAACAATAATACTGGAAGGACATTAGATAAAATGTAGAAAATGGAATCTATGGGGGGCAGCTTAGCTTGCTTCTCTGGTACTTTCAAAACAGAAGTATTTTGTTTCACTTTCTGAGATCACAGATGACAGATCTCAAGCATATGCAGAGGTGAAAATACAAACGCTGGGGGGCAGGGGTAGATTCATGATAATCTTCTCTGAGGAAGAATGCTTAAATAGACTCAGAAGTTATGGAGAAGACATCGGTGACCTGCAGTGCAGGCCTAGGAAGGAGGAGTAAGTGCACAGAGAGGAGGAGGAACAGAAGGGGGAGGAATGGCCCAGGGTAGGCAGAACAGAAAGCAGATCCAATGTTACCGCAACACAATCACACTAGACACGATCTTGATATATAATCTGTAGTGAGGCAATGGTACTTGAAAGGTGACAATCAGAGTTTGGTCAAAAAAGAGAAGATACTGAGAATGCCGTCCGGAGTTATGTATGCCAGCAAGGTCCTGGTCACGATGGATTTGGGAAAGAGATTTGGTGATCCAAGTAAATGGCTCCTGGAAACAAAGTGAGAGAGTCCTTTTTAGTTGAGTAGGTAATGGTGTAAATAACTTGCTTCTGATGAACTGATAGACAGAAAAGCAACTTTGACCTATTTAAAAATGCTAGGGGCAAAGAGAACAGAAATATTATGAGCACTCTAAAGCAGCAAAATTCTAAGAAGGATTATGGTAAGATTAGAAATACGCAGAAAATTGTTGAGCTTACTCAAAATAGCCCACAACCTTCTTGATGTAGGATCTCCTTAAAGGAGAAGGGGTTAAGAGGAAAGGTAGCAGGGTGAGGTGCACAGGGGAGTTCCACAAAGTAAGGGAGCATTTCAAACATCTTAGCATTGAATAAATTAGCATAGGTATGAAATTAGCATAATTAAATTAGGGGGTCAAATTAGGCTTTCACTGGTTAGTTAAATCCAAACTCTTGAAAAGCAAAGACAGAATTAAAGGAGCTTAAAATGATGAAAGGTATAGTGCATATGAGGACAGAGAGTGAGGAACAAAGAACTGAAAATAAAAACTGAGCTAGGGCTGATGAGATAGCTCAGTGGACTAAGTGCCTGCTTAGGCAAGCATAGAGACTGGGGTTCGAGCCCTGGCACCACCTGCTCATCAGTGCCACTCTGACGTGCACTGAGTCAATCATCAAGACCAGGCATGGTCTTACATGATGTATGCCTGTAATCATGGCAGTGGGGAGGCTATAAACAAGAAGATCGCTGTGAGTCCAACCTGTGTACTGAGACTCTGTATCAAATACACTTTTAAAAAATGCTGAGCTAATCAAACTAAGATAAAATACAAATTATAACACTAAACATAAATGCTTTAAATTTCTCTATTAAATAGGAATTGCATCTTTGCACTAAAAATAATATAAATTTTTTAAGGACACAGCTAAAATAATATAAAGATCATAAAATCAAAGAACGAGTAATTATCAGTAAAACTCAAAGTAGAATTTAAGACAGGAAACATGAACTACTAAGAAGTTTACTTATATTGATAGGAACTGCAATTGACAACTAAATATTGTACAGCAAATAAAAATATAAAAAAAAGACAGAAATACTTAGAAATTCAATTAAATGAATTATGCCAGAATATGAAAAATATTAACATAGGAAAACTAAGGATACACCAAATAAATAATGACATGAATAATTAAACTTACAATTTTATGTGCAATTTGTATATTAGGACCCTTCCCCCACTCCTCTCTCTGTACTGGGAATCAACCTCAGGACCTCACAGTTGGCCGGCAGGTGCTGCACCTCTGCACCATATCTCTGGCCCACTCAGGTTATCTGATGTATAAAACTTAGAATACTATTTTTTTCTTGCACAGCCATAGAACACTGACAAAGACTGATCTTTAAATTGATTACAAAATACAAAAATCCTCAAAAATTATATTATTGGCCATAACATACTACATTTTAAACATTTTAATAACTGGGCATAGAGGTGCATGTCTGTAACCCCAGCACTCGGAAGGCTGAGACGGGAGAATTGTGGCAAGTTCAAGACTAGCCTGAGCTACAAAGTGAGCTCTAGGCCAGCCCAGACTGCATAAACAAAAAATAAAAAAAATTTAGAAACTTCTACTGAATTTAAAACATCTGTCATTGATGGGACAAAGAATAAATCAAAAGCACAGGGTGACCTAATTGTTAATTAACAAAATATATTTTATGAGTATGTGTTCACACAATGTAGCAAACTTACAAAATGGAAATCTAAATTAATCTGAAGTGAAGATCAAGAAACAAGGATATTGAGAAGAAAAACATAAAAGTAAAGGAAGAAATCAATGAAAATTTTAATTTTTTTATTTTTTAAAGATAGTACAAAATAGTATTAAAACAGAAAAATGATAAATAATGCAGATGTTCATTAACAAAATAATGTGAATTTCACAACGTGCATTGTATTGCATAGCATTGTCTTCAAATTACTTGTTCGTATTACCAGAGATACGGTGCAGAATTGGAAGAAGAAACAAAAAATAGATGGAAAGAAGCAGTTAACGTTTAATTTGTTTTGTCTTCTTTTTTTTCAATTCTTTTTCCTCTTCTTCTCTTTTTAATTTCAAACAAATTTTTAAGTTGATAAATGTAAGAGTTGAGCTGGGAGATAACTCAGGGGTCTGAGTGTCTGCCTGGCAAGGGCAAAGACCTGCGTTTGATCCCGAGTACCACATGCTGGGCTGCTCCCAGCTCCAGCTCAGTACTGGGGAGGCTGAGACAGAAGGATCGCTATGAGGCTGGCCTGTACCAAGCCAATAAATAAAAGGTAAATATAAGAGTTGGTTCTTTGGAAAATAATCCAGTAAAATGGATTATTTCTTTTTTTGTAAATATGAACATCAAATTAAATTGGGAAAAATCAACAAATACTGATGAATAAGACAAGAGAGTTATTAGATCTGGAGACTGAAATGAAAAAAATATGTAATTCTACTCAGTGTACTCAAGAAATTTTTATAAAATAGTCCAATTTATAAAGATGTGAATTATCCAAATTGCGTAAGTTATTTCTTACTGTATCATGATAAAATTATTACCATGATAATAATTAAACCTTTCTAAAAGGAAAAAATAAATTTAAAAAAGGCTCTCAGAGAAGGTAGTTTGATTAACAAATTATATTAAATTTTTGGGAGACTGATACTCCTTGATACATATATTACATATATGTATATATATTTCCCAAAATAGGAGAATGTGAAAAAATAACTAGAAATAATTTTATAAGGGGCCAGGGAGATGGCTTAGTGGAATAAGTGCTTCCCTGGGCCTGAGTTCAATCCCTGGTTCCTCAAAAGAAAAAAAAAAAAGAAAGAAAGAAAGAAAGAACTTTATAAAACAGTTGTCATCTTGATTCTCAAACAGAGCAAGTGAAAAAGAAATTGAAAACAAATTGTATCAAGTTAGTTGATATCAAATTACATATTAATGCGAAAGACTGGATATAATGCTCTGAAATTAAAATTTAGCTCAGTAATGGAATTTAAAAATTTCAGGAATCTCCTGGGTCCAGTGATGCATTGCTATTTTTACTTAGTACATGTAGATGATACTATAGATCGTCATATGTATATATGGTCCCAAAACGTACCTGAGATTCTATTTTTAATTTAAAAAATGAAGCATAATATATCAATGAATCGTTCAATTAATTGAGCTATTGAATTTGGGCATTTAAAAATAAAAATGTTCAACATGCATCATACATATGCCAGTTTTCCAAGTTAAATATAATTATTATGAATCAATAAAAATAAAAATAAAATTTGACTATTTGGGCAAGTGTGAGATGTTTAGTAAATAGTGCAATGGGGGGATTTCTCATCATAAAAGTAGGCTGGCCAAATAGCTCAGAGGATTAAAGCGCCTGCAAGCAGGTGCAGGGGTTGGAGGTTCAATTCCCTGGCTTGCCGTGCTGGCCCTGCCTCTGGGGTACACTAAGATGGCAATTGAGACTGGGCATGGTGGAGGGTGTCTGTAATCTCAACTCCTGAGAGGTTGTAAACAGGAGGATCCAGTAGTGAGACCTTGAACATTCTGTAGACCCTCCTGTTCATAAAAGTAATGGAATAAAACACAAAAGATAAATATTACTGGATAAAAATTTTTAAATCAATGTCTGTAGAAACCATGATGAAAAAATTCTAGAAAAATATGTGGGATTCATACAGTTTGAAATTAAGAGGACTCTGTCAATTTATTTTATATAACTCCATAAATCTCATTTAATCATTGATGAAATGGAGAGACTAGCACTGTTATTTCTGAGAGGTTTGGAAATAAAATATTTATTTTTAACACAATCCAGTGCTCAACACACTATCACCTATTTATTTTTTGTATTTATTACTTCTATTATCTGTACTAAGTTGAATAAGAAAAATACCTAGAACCCTTCCCCAAAGAAAGATAGGCAATGGACATAATTTATATAAAAAATTTAATTAGCCAATAAATTTGAAATTTTTAACCTTACTAATAAGATGCAAATTAAAACATTAATAAAATGCCACTTTCCATGTAATAAATTAGAATAAAAATTTTTAAATATGATACAAAAGAGGAGCTTTCTCAAACAGTGAGCGCATAAATTTTCCACTGCCTGGTCTTGAAGGCAATTTGGCAAGAGTCCATACTCTTAGACTGTAATTTAATTCTTGAGCATGTATTTAAAACCGTCAAAATTTTATTTTTGTGTGAATAATTCTGCACATCTTAAATCAAGAGACCTCATGCATTTTTGCTAACACAAACTTATCAATAAAAACAACTTTTATTATTATTATATTTACGTGTAAGTATTTGGAATTCTGTTTATACTATACACTTTTACCACTAAAAATATAACACAAAATTGAAAAAAAGTAGAAATCCTAACACATTCTCCCTGAACCTCAGTGCACTGTCTTGTAAAACCCCAAATATATGCATACTTTATTTCAGAGACTGCCATCCAGAATAGTGCAGTTATGAGAAAGTTAAATAAACCATTGCACTTTGATCAAAGCAAATTTTGAATAGATGTTTTAAATCACTATTTTGAATAATATTTAATTTACGAACATATTTAAAATGTAATATAAAAATGCCAGTAAGAGCAAATATAATTCTTAGCTAGTTTAACGCTATCACCCCACGGTGGAGCCAAGAACCTATTTTAGGCTCTTAGCAAATATTCATTGAATTATGAAAGTAGAACACTATCTTGCATATGTGCAATTACGAACACATCACAAAAGGTAGATTGCACATGTACACACTATATGAGTGCATAGAGATACACATATGTATAATTTATATGTATGTATGCAATTTTCAGAAATTTTATCTGTTCCATTATTCTAAATTAAATTAAAATTCAAAGGTGAAATGACTAAAAAAATAAGGCTTAAAATGTAATGTAATTGATAAATTGGCAATTTTGCAAGGATAAAAGAGAAGTGTGAGACAGTTTGTGAAATAAGTAGTTGAAAGTCCCACATTTTATAGTGCAGGAGACACAATAGAAGTTTTAAACCTTTTCTGTCATTTAAATTATTGTAAATATATGTATTGCTGTGTTGTATCTATAAATGTTAAGGAAACTTTATAATTCTTCTGTCTTATTCCCAAGAATATACCATTATTGTAGGGCTTTTCATGCTTTGACATTCTAGAATTGTCTGAGAAATTAGTTCAAAATATAATTTTTTTAAATGATGGGAATTGAACCCAGGGTCTTTGCATTGAACTACATCCCCAGCCTTTTTTATTTTGAGACAGGTATCACTAAGGCACTAAATTAGTAGCCCAAGGAGGGGTTGAACTGGAGAGCCTCAGCCTTCTAGAAAGCTGATAGTAGAGGAATCCACCACCATGATAGGCCTCACTGTAAGCTTTTTGAGTCTCCGTTCTAAGATTCTGATTTAGCACATTGCGGGAAGGATCCAAGGGTTTGCATGTAATATGCTCCTTGCAGGTGATTCTGATGCCCTGCATTTGAAGATGGCTCATAGAAGCGTCACAGAGAATAGGGTGCCTTCTTGCCATTGAGCACTCAAAATCTGGCCTGGTTAAGAGGACTCAAGTCCACCTTAAATAAACTTAACTCTTTTTTTTTTCTTTTTGGTGGTACTCAGGATTAAACTCAGGACCTTGTGCTTGCCAGGCAACTGCTCATTCTACTGAGCTATCTCCCCAGCCCAAATGACACTTATCTCTTGGTGGTGTTACCAGGAGCCAAAAGTTGCCTAAAGAAGGCTCTTAAAATCAGCATTTCCTGAACTAAGGTCAGTAAAAAGCACAAAGAGTTGAAAAAAGGGATTTTTATTCTGTAAGAAAAGGTCAAAATGTCTAAGTGTGAGTCTAAAAGTGCCCCAGCAGAGGCTCCAGTGCAGACTTTTGCCCAGGCCTTTTCCTCTCCCTTTTAGCACAGGGCCACACCCTTCTGACAGCTGGAGGTAGTGCGTGGGTTCATGCTCACTCAAGGGAACAGATATTTTTGGCTGAAGGAAACAGTATTCAGTGAAGTTAAAGGGTCTTTACTAAGACTACATTGAGAGCTGGTCAAGTATCAACAGGGATGGCTTTGGTACATTATGGACTTAGCCCATTCTTTTTCTGGCCACCAGAGCCCCAAGGGCTTTCATAGTGATCCCGTTATGCTCAGTGACTACAGAGGTAAGGATAGCAGGACGATGACCCATTTGGTTAACTTTGTTTTTCACTGCTATATTTTATTGACTTTTAGTACACCAAAGTCTTTGAAGGTGCTTACTAAAGGAAAAAAAAAAAAATTCAATAGAAATCCAAAAGAAATTAAATAACTTTTTTTAAAAAATTGAGAGCTGCAGCTAGAAATTGTAGGAGTCCACAGCTCCAGGAACAATACTACTATCATGCTATCTTATTCCTGACTATGCGACTGCTACGGTTTGCAGCTAGATGTTCCCTGAGAGCCTGACACATTGGATTATTAGGGTTTATAGCTGACTTCCTGTTAGGAGATGGCATCTGGCCTGAAGAGGCAGGTCCCTGGGGGTGTGGTCTGGAAGGGCCTCCCCTCCCCCCTGACTCCCTGCTCGCTGTAGCTATGCTGTGAGCACCTCAGCTTTGCCAGTCTCCTCTCAATCATGCCTTGCAGTCTGGAGGTCAGCTGACCGTGGGCTGTGAAGGTGAGCCACAATAAAGAGAAACTTCTTTGCATGTGGCATTGGGTCCCAGCAACTAAGGAAGTAACTAAGACAGGGACTTAAAAGTAATCCCCTACACTACATTGTAATCCCCCTTGTACTGTTTCCTTTCTAGCAGAAAAAGCTACCACTTACGTAGACATCATTTCAGCGGCAATAGGTAAAAAGATTTTGTCTTTGTACATCTGAGGGGATGAGTGTCACTATACTGGGGGCCATGTTGCAAGATTTGGTTTCCTTTTTTTTATTTATACAACCATTTCATTTACTATTTTACATTTTTTTAAAACTTGAAAGAGAACAGAAAATAGTAAAAAACATTAGAAATGGTACAGAATTTCATTAAACAAGATGGTAGGAATTCAACAATGGCTGTTATGTTGCATATTGGTGTCTTCGAATTAGTTGTTCAGATTACAGATATAAACATGAAAAATTGGTAAAAAAATAATAAACAAATAAATAAAAAGAAAAAAAACCTTAATCAGTAGATCAGCAGAAATCAGCACTACAATTATCCAAGCTATCTTGTGTATATATAGAGGGTATATAGATTTTTTTTCCCCTTCTTTCTTTCCTCTTTTCCCTCCTCTAGTTGTTCCTTCTCTTTGAAAAGTTTCTTTTCTTTTTACAGTATGTGTTGTACCTTTCAGATTTTATTTATATTGTCAGGTTCTTACACTAGAAAGATAATATGATACTTATGTATGTAGGTCTGATTTATTTATCTTATGAATATGGTCTTTAGTTGCATCCATTTACCTATAAAACCCTTAAGTTTATCTTTTTATCACTCCATTGTGTAAAAATACCGATTTTTTTTTATTCACTTCTCAGTTGATAGGCATTTGGGTTTTTTCCAAGATTTAGCTATGAAAAATTGTGCTATAAACATGGGTGCTCATGTATGGCTGTGGTATGATGTTTTCAGTGCTTGTGGAAAAACACCCAAGAAGGGAAGAGTTGGGTTGAATGGGACCTCCAGTCCTAGCCTTCTGAGGGAATCTCCACACTGATTTAGATAGTGACTGTACCAGGCTTCACTCCCACCAACATCCCTGAAGAGTTTCTTAATCCCCACATGCTCTCTAGCATTTGTTATTAGTTGACTTTTTTTTAGTACTGGGAATTGAACTCAGATCCTTGCACAGGAACTATCTCCCTGGCTCCTTGGTTGACTCCTTGATAATAGTCATTCTTTCTGGGGTGAGATGGAATCTCAGTGTTTTAATTTGCATTTCTCCAGTGACCAATGATGTTGAACATTTTTTTCACATATTCATTTGCCATTTGTATTTCTTCATCTGATAAGTATGTATTTATCTCAGACACCCATTTTTGGGGCCTAATTTTTAAAAGTTCTTTGTATGTTTTAGATAGAAATCCTTGACTGAGGGACAGTCATCTAAAACATTTTCCTAATTTGTGAATTTTCTTTTTACTCTGTTGGTGACTTCTTTTGACATACAGAAACCTTTCAAAAAGGTTAGATCCCAGTTGTTGATTCTTTGAAGGATTTTCCATGCAGTTTGGTTTTTGTTCATGAACTCTCTGCCTACCCCTGTGCCTTCAAGATCTCCACCTACTTGACTATATGAATGATTAACTTCTTAAAAAAAGTAAGTTGATATCAATGCTGTTAGGATATGATAACAAATAAATATATTACATTTGCATATACATAATGTATATTTTTCAGTTTGGGTTTGCTTAAGACATGAGTCATTGCAAGATTTTTGTGGTTCCATAAAATTATTTTATTTTTTCACTAAAAATTTATGTAGTATCTAAACTACTAGGGATTTCCTTCTTTCACCTGTAGCTCCTCCAGCAAGCTTTGGAATGGAGAATCAAATGCTAGTGTGCTTTACTCCAAACTCTCTGGTAGTTACATCTCAGAATTGGAATTAATGGTGCAGTCCTCCCAGTGACCAGAAGCCTTTTTTGGCTTTGCCATTGGTCAAGGCTCTGATGATCAAAACTATTCACTCCTCAGCCCCAGGTTCTCTGGTCTCTCGGGAGCACTCTCAGGGTCCTAGGATAAGGCTTTTCCTCCACATTTCTCATAATGTCTACACGTTCTTCCCCATAAACACTCTGGTCTTTGCTCAAAGGTCTTTTACTGGTGAAAGCTCAGAGAGACTTATTGGATGGCTTTTCATATTCTTGTTTTTCCATCTGTAGAATCCACCAACTGTAGACTAAAAATATTTTTAAGTATACTTGTACAAAGGTGATAAGACTCATGCCTGTAGTCCCAAAGGCTGAGGCAGGAGGCTTACCAAACTTGAGACAAGGCTGACCAATGTCATGAGATTGTCTTAAAATAAAAAAAGGGGGCTGGAGATGTAGCTTAGTGCAAAGACTCTGGGTTCAATCTCTAGTACCATTAGAAACTGTGTACTGAACTGATACAGACTTTTCTTGCTATGATTCCCTGGACGATACAGTGCAACGACAACTTACATAGCACATTGCATTATGTTTTGTAAGTAATGTAGAAGTTACTAGAACCAACCTTTCTTGGATGCTAAGGGAAACTGAATAGTTTACTCACACACTTCTCTGCATAAATATTTACGATATATACTTACATATAAATACAGTATAATGGGCAGTTTATAATTAAATAATTATTTTTGCTGTCATGCTGTTCACTGCTCTGCAGCACCATAATTGCTTACTTGTTTTTGTCTTTTCTCACTATAATTTCAGCTGCAAGTGGGGCCTGAACTTGAGGCATGTCCAGTGATCAGTCCCCATCACGTGGAAGAGTAGGTAGTGTGCCCTGCTCAATACGTATTTGTTGAAAAAATTTAAAAGTACAACCAGTTTCAAATTTTAAATGAGGAGAAAACAAACCCTAGTAATTCTTTTCCTATAGCAGGTCAAACTGTTTACCAATAGATATTCAAAAGAGCATTAAATACTTAAAAATCAATTGTTATTGACTATATTTTTGTGTCATAATGTTGAGAACTCATTTCCTAGTTTATCTTGATGCTAATTTGAATTTATTTTTCTGCTTCTTGCTGATTTTTTTTTGAGGATTCTGGGTGTGATATGCGTTTTATTACACATGGCCAGGGTGTGGGTGCCCATAGGTGATGACCACGGGGTTTCCAGAAAGGACACCGGTCAGGGCCTTGGAGGTGGTTCCAGTGACCCTTGTGGTCCAAGTATGTGTGAAAGCATGAGGACCCAGCAATTTGTTTTTCTCAATTTGTTTTGTGTGGGAATCAGGGATGTGGGGCAAAATGCACGAACATGTAGAGATACAGGGAGTTCAGTAGAGTTAAATGGAAGGGTAAACTCCAGCCATGGAATAGCAAAGATAAACTCCAGCCATGGAGTAGCAAAGATAAAACTCCAGCCATGGAATAGCAAAGATAAACTCCAGCCATGGAGTAGCAAAGATAAAACTCCAGCCATGGTGGCCAAGCCACCTAAGAGGCAGGAGTGTAGTGTCACTGGCACAGTCCCACGCACGTACTCAGATTTGGGATGACTCAGCTGGCATTGGAGTTAGCTTTAGTCCACCTGTGAAGCATCCATGGGAGCAAAATAACGGTGAAGGGATTGCAGTGAGGTAGGTGGAGCCTTCTAAAACCACTTCGAAGAGCCAGCTGTGTATAGAATTTTCGTATATGTGCTGCCGAAGCGAGCACCAGCTGTGTATAGAGACCTCAGCGCGTCTGGTTTTCTCTGCTTTAGGAGTGTGCCATACTGACTTGTCAAGATAAGTCAGTTTTCTTTAGATAACACGTAACCCATTATGGTAATAGTAGGGGTTTGAGAATGTGAAGCTGCAATTCTTTAAAAATACTCAGTGACAGGCAGTAGTAACTCAGAATTTCCTCTGCCCCATAAGCAGTGCCATTTTGAACTGTCAACACTGCTACATATGGTTGGGTGGTACCTGGATTCGGCAAGTGATGTTCAGAGTGGGAGAGAGTAGGTTAGCAATTGTTGACACTCTCATTATCCCGTGGCAAAGAATTAGCTACAAGTCCTTGGCGGAGCAAGAACTTTAACAAACAAAATGATGCCAAGCAGCTGCTTCAGAGAAAGTTGTGTCTGAGTGTGCACAAGTCCGGGCCGCATGTACACCGCACTCACATTGGCATTTGACCAAGGAGGAGCCAAGAAAACATATGAGAAAATACACTTAGGCAGATCGAGGAGGATGGACACTATTTTCTTTTTCCTTTTCTGGTGTTTACTACCTGGAGAAATCTGGAGGGCATTGGGTGTTTCTGGGCCTCTCTGTTCGTGGCAATTCCTAGCACAACACCTGATACATAATGAACTGTGTTTTGTTTTTTATGTATTTAGTACAGGGTCGACAGGACCTACAGAGTCTCACTACACAGCTCGGACTCGTAGTGATCCTCCTGTTTTCAGCCTCCCAAGCACTGGGATTACAGGCGTGGGTCACCACACCAAGTCTCAAGGGCTATTTCAGTGTGGCCCCGAGGGCTGGGCCGGTACAGCAGGCTGGGGAGTGAAACTCCACCCCTGTGTGTGCCTAAGCAGGAGCTTTAATCCTTCGAGCTATCTGGCAGGCCCTTTTTATAAACTGTTAATAGACTTACTTAATTCCATCGGTTCTGTCTTAAGCAGACCATGGTTCAACCCACGCACACTGAAGAGGATATAATAAATAATTATTTTGTCTGTTTTTCAAATTTCCAAGGCTAGAGATGGAAAGAAATATTTAGGAAGCTTCTGTTTAGGATTTAGGTAACAAACAAATCTGCAGACTAGCTTAGTAGAGGTAAATAAAGATAGCTGGGAGGTTGGAAAAGACCTCATAAAGCGCAAACTACCCTGCGCATGTCTTCTTGAAAGCCCAGGGGCCCCAGAGAGAGGAGACGTAGCCCGTCTTTCCAATCGCATTCTCCCTCCTTCCCCACCCCCATCTCCTTGGAATTGCACTATCTCTGCCCGTCTTAAAAGCTCAGAAGCCTTCTGAATTTGGGAGGCATTCAAAGGACAGTCAAGAGTCACTGGTGGAATATTAAAGGAGAGGGAGGGTACGGAGCCGCTGGGGCTGGCTGCAGCACGTGCAGAAACAAGGCAGAGAATGACAGGAAACTCCAGGGCGACCAGAGCACTGCCCTGTACCAGGAAGGGGAACGAGCTGCCCCAAGCAATGCACAGTAACGGTGTTCCAGAGCATGCAGCTGCAGCTGCGAGTGGCGGAAGGAAAACAGGAATTAGTGAAATCAATTAGAGGCGATGGCCTCTAGAGCACAAGCGGAACGGCTCCTCTCTAGAACCTGGAGACACCCTGTAGAATAAAACCACCAACCAGATGCTATTTTATTCTGAGATAAAACTCTATGGAATTTACAGCCCCTTGACAGTTACTTATTTCTTAAAATAACAAGGCTTTAGGATTTATGGAGGAAATTCCTTCTCAAAGGACTTCCGAGTAATTTACTTTTTTTTTTTTTAACCTAACAGTTTTTTTGACCTTTCTTCCATCTTTTATAGATATCGATTCTTGGTTTTGTTTTTCAAATAAAATCAATGACTATTTAGTGAGAGCTTATTATGTGCCAAGCACCATTCTAGTGATCAGAGGAAGAAGGCCAGGCTATGATGCTTCAGATGATAAGTTGCTGATGTATATTTTGTGTATATGGAAAGATTTTGATAGGGACCTGGACACTAAGGCCCACTGAAAATCTAATGAAGGCTAAGGAGTTTCTCCACAAAAAATACAAACCCTTCATGTCTTGTCTGAGGGTCACAGATAGAGAGCAAGCTATATAGAAATTGCTTTTATTACTATGAAGTAGGACTGTTTGAAGCACTATTTGTGAATTATTTATTTAATCTACAAACCCGTCCTGTGAGACATATGCTATTATTACCTCCATTTTCTTCTCAGGGAATTGGAGATTCAGAGAGATAGAAATCTCTTGCCCCTAACCCTTCAGAGAGCCCAATGTGACCCCAGAACTGAGCACCAGCTCTCTGTGGCCCCAGGTTCAAAGTGCTTACCCCTGGCACCAGGGGACTAGGAAGTGCGGATTTGTAAGGCCTTTGGCCATGCACCTTTGGGCCAAGGGGCTCTGTGGGCAGCGTAGACCAGGAAACTCCAGATGCTTTATTGCCATCTACCTGAAAAAGCATCTTGGCAATTTTATAATTATCATGAGCAGCATATTCTATGGTTATGTGCATCCAGCTGCATGTCTTGGCCCAAACAAAGCTAGACCAAGACCTGAAGGTGCGAGAGCCTGGGTTGTCAGATGGGAATTTGGTTTCAACTCACATATATTATAAAGATAGCATAGTTCTGAAAGAGATTTTTATGAATATTAGTTTGACAGCAGGGGGCAGGATGGATTTTTCTATTTATTTATGGAAATTTGAAACTCTTTAAGGAACCAACTATTTTGGAAGACAAAAGTTTCTCCACCTGTATATTCTTTGTGATTCAGAATGAAAGGATGGAACTAGCAGGGTTACAAATGTTTAATGTAAAATTTATTTGAATATTTTTCTCTGAGAAAAATGATAGAATTAAAATATTTTGTAGTAAAATCAGACTTTGAATATGTTGTGTGTGTTTGACCACCAGGAGGCAAGGGACAGGTGCTAACTGTGGAACATGCTGTCTGTGTGGGAGGGAGTCTCTTCCAAAGTGAAGGAGGGCGTGGACTGTGGACCCAGCCCAGGGCTGAGTTCCCCTGGGGCTACATGTCTGGGATTACTCTGCTGGGCCACTTTGGTTTGTCCCTACCCTGCTTGGTGGTAGCTCTTCTCACATTCAACCTTGTGCTAAGGAAAAAAATGAGACTTTTCTTTCTGTCCTGGCTTTTATGGAGTATAAATGAATAACTGTGAAGATTCAAAATTTTTTATGTTTATTATTATGTTTAAATGTATTATTTTGTTTGTTTGTTTTTGATATATGGTCTTGCTACACAGTTGAGACTCATAGAGATCCTCCTGTCTCATCCTCCCCAGTACTGGAATTACAGGTGTGCACCACCACACTTGGTTTTGGGGAAGGCACGGCACGCGGTACTAGGGATGGAACTTGGGTCCTTGCACTTGCCAGGCAGGCTCTTAGACCACCAAGCTATTTCCCCAGCCCTCAATTTTTTTTAAATTATTGTACTAAAAAAGGTATATTGCCATGAATCTCACTAATATTGAGACACAGGTCATGCTTCCATCACAGTAAATATTTACAGTGGTGACAATGAGGCCTGTAACATTCTGCCTAATACTGACTGAAAAATACTTACTTTCAGTATTAGAAATAAAAGGATAAGGAATGATACAGAATCTAGGTCATGTGCCAAAATACCAATACTATGTACAATTCAAATTCTAGGCTCCAAAAATGTGTTGTACAAAATTGGATATAAGACCACAGGCAGGTGCTTATGCCACTGAACTATAATCAATGAAGTGGAAGACCTGGACTGCCTCCAGAACTCACTGATGACTATTTTATAGGGCAGTTGGGATGGCTGGATTAAGCATCAGTTCTTTTAAAAAGGGCTACTCTGAAGACAGCCTCATTAAAGTGACCCTAATGAGTATCACATGAAATTTCTTTACAATAAAATTTACTTAATTAAAAAAAAAAAAAAGAATATTCCCACTGGCTTTGAATGCACTTAATCCATCATTCTGGCCACTTTCTGAGCAGTTCTGGAAGTCCTGCCTCTTGTGGGTCTTTGTAGAATGTGATAAAAAAAAAAAAAAGGTGGGGTTGGGGAGGAAGTCTCTCCAAAATGCCATTTAACTTTTTTTTTTTTTTGCGGTACTGGGGATTGAACTCAGGGCCTTGCACTTGCCAGGCAAGCACTTATTCTGCTGAGCTATCTCCCCGGCCCAAGTGCCATTTAACTTTAAAAGCAGACTTCTAAAAACAGTGTGGTATGTCCTCACCAGCTTGGCTAACCAGATCTGATTGACACTGTGCTCATTCTGGCTCTAAAGGTCAATATTTTAAAATCAGTTCTGGACATCAATGTGGGTAGGGCAACTAAAGACAGTCACTAAAGGGAAGTTCCAGAATTTCTCCAGAAAGTAACAAGAATGATGAGATGAGTATGTCTGAAGTGGTTGGGGAATGTTTGGAAGGGGACTAATGGAACACATCTCTTACTGGAATACATTTAAGGGCTGGGAAGAAAGCTCAGCAGCATAAGCACCTCCCTGGCAAGCACAAGGTCCTGAGTTTGAGCCACTGTGCATGCTAACGCACATCTGTAATCCCAGTACTAGGGAAGCTGACAAGGAGGATCCCTGAGTCTGAACTGCTGACCTGATACAAAAAAATAAAAACAAAATACAAAATGAATACATTTTATTTTTTATGAATTTAGGGAAGGGTCTATAGGGCGTACAGGGTCTCACCACATAGATCGGACTCAGTGATCCTCCTATTTTCAGACTCCCAAGCATTGGGATAACAGTCATGTACCACCATGCCCAGTCTCAGCTGATGTCTCAGCATACCCCAGGGGTGGGGTCAGCGCAGCAAGCTGAGGATCAAGCCCAGGACACTGTGCTCTGCCACATGGGGACTTTAGTCAGCTAAGCTATCTGGCTGGCCCAATAATACATTTTAAAAAGTTTAAATGTTTTCTGTATTTTTCTTTCTTTTTTTAAAGTTGAGAAGTTTTTTTTTTTATTTTTTATTTTTGGCTTGCTCATGCTGCTGTAAGGGAGAGTGTGGTAAGCCATGGAGAGCTGGGGATCGAACCGCAGTCCTCTGTGCTTGACGGTGTTTGCCCCAGCAGGCGCTTAAACAACTAAGCTAACCTGCAAGCTCTTGTATTCTTCAATCACACCCCCTACAGGTAAGTTAGTAATCAATAGAAAAACTGCAGTGATTTTACAGCACTAAGGAAATGCAGATGTGTAGTATAGGTAGTACTGTGAGAATCTTTCATTAGGTATCCTGAAGATTCCATGCAAAACTGCTAAGAGGAGCCAATATGAATTTTAAAAATCCTAGAATGGGCTGGGAACAAGAGGCCTTTCTGTTCTTGGAATTGACAAGATCATTCACTTTTGCAGTGTACAGTTGCTGAGATCACACACAAGCACAAAAACATTTCTACCAAAATTTTTAATATATTAGGATGTAAGCTTTATTTAGGATGGAAAAAGGATGTTCTTTGAAACTCATGGGAAACTGTACAGTGCAAATTCAGTGTAATCTGAGATATATTCTGGCTAAGTGCTGGTAAGTATCTGAAGTCATCTGACTGGGAAAATATCTGAATATAGGGTCAATGTGTGCATCTGTACTGTGTTGTCAGTACTGCTACGTAACCCATTACCAAGAAGATCAGGTCTAGATGATCCTGGATTGAACCCTTATTGATGCTTTTACACAAAGCATCAAATTTAATTGATGGTGCTATTAGGTTGTCAATACCGGTGTCTCCCTTTCTTCCCAGATAAATAGGCATGAAGCATTGTCCATATGGTCTTTTCAACTTCCTGAGAGCAGACAACGCTATAGAGAAGGATTCGGGGTGATGATCGGATGAGAACTGCTCAACCACACCTGTCGCTAGATGCTTTGTGGAAATCTAGAACTGATGTTCTTGTTTGATTGTTATGTTATTGCCTCAACCTACACATTTGTGTTGATGAGCTACCTTGATTATTCATTGGCTCATCTGTGTTTAAATGCAGATGCTTTCTGTGTTTTTATCTTTAACTGAAGTTGCCTCTAAGTATAACTATTTTTAAGGGAATGTAATATTCATGGTGGAATTTAGACTAAGACTGAGACCCTAGGAGAAAGAAATTTCACATTTATTTGAGGTTCATTACCTTTAAACATTCTTAAACAGTGCCTATATACTCTACCCCCTCCCCCAAAGTAAGACCTAACCAGAAAGTAAGTAGCTTTGAAATCTAGAGATCAAAAATGCCAACCTTAATCCACCTATCCTTGTCTTATGTACCTTACAGAGTAGTGACTGAAGAAGAGGACGGTGAGGTATAGTCTTCTGCATGACATTGGACATCACTATGATAATGGTCAGCTGTGACTTATTTTCTAGTTAGGTCTTATTTTTAGGGAAGCAAGGTGTAAAACTTACATTGCTATGTAAGATACCATCCTTTGACACAAAGTAAATAAGATCCTTTTCTGCTTTAATTTTTATTTTCAACGTGATTCTGGTTATTCACCATAACCACATATATTCTAGACAGAGGGCTGGTGTTGTAGGGATAGGAGACAGCATGATTTACCCAAGGCATCCTCTAACCAGGACCTCTAGACCCTATTTCACTAAGACCTTGTCTGCTTTGAAGACTATGCTCCTCTAACTGAGGTCATCACTCAGCGTGCTATGTGGCAGACAGTCTGTCCAGGCCAAAATTTCATTCACAACTATTAGGTCATGTTTTGTAGATAATGGAAGTGAGTAGGGGTTAGAGATGGGTGAGGGTTTGTTAATTTCTCCAGACCTTGCATTTGGCAATCATATAGACAAACTGTTGAGCTCAGAGTTGCTTTATACTCAGATATTTCATAAGACCTCTTTTTATTACCATTCATTTTGGAATAGTTCCTTCAGCTTATCTGTAAACGTGATGAAATCATAGCTCTCTACCATTTTATGTGACTCTAGAATACATGGCTTAAAAGGTTCAGGTATGAAAATACAGCGTGGTTCTAAATGCAAAACCTGTTTCTGTTACTGTAAGCATGAGGCAATTCAAGTTCTCAGCTCCTAAGCTGGAGGTGGAAGAGTGTGGGGACAAGCTCCAGGTCTGTAGTCCTAAGAGCTCAAGCAACAGAATGCTAAACCCTAACCATTTCTGGCTCTTTTGAGTATAAACTATGTTTTCAAAGTATTTTAGCCAATACACACACATAAGAAGTATGACAGGGCCAGCCAAATAGCTCGACAGATTAAAGCCCCTGCTTAGGCAAACACAGAGGTCTGGGAGATCTCCAGTCTGCCTTGGGCCCTGCCCCTGGGGTGCCCAGAGCTGGCAACTGAGACTTGGCATGGTGGCATGGGCCTGTAATCCCAGCAGTTGGGAAACTGAAAGCATGGAGGATCACTATGAGTCTGTCTGAGTAGTGGACCCTGTAGACCTTTTAGACCCTGTAGACCCTGCACTAAAAAAAGAAAAAACAAGTATGAAATTTGTATTTATTTAAATTTAAAAATGTATAGTGTATTAATTTTAAATTATTTTTAAAGATAGTACAGAATAGTAATATAAAAGAGAAATTAGAAATGATACAAAATTTCACTAAACAAAATAATAATACAAACTCAACAGTTTGTTATTTTGGGTAGTGTTATCTTCCTATTAGATGTTCATATTACCAGATATATGCATGCAAAATTGGAAAAAGAATGAAAAACAGTTATAAGAAATTAGGAAGAGAGAAAAATGAAGAAAAAGAAGACAAGGAAACAAACAAACAAACAGAAAGTGAAAATTAAGCATGAACTGCTCCTTTTCACAAACCAGCAGAAATCCACAGTACAATAATCCAAACCATCCTGCTTATATACAGATAAATCCCTTTTCCACACTCCCTCTCCTGTCCTCCTCATCTCAGTAACTCCTTCCTTTTGATCAGATTCATTCCCTTTTTACAGTGTCTATTGTACTCTTCAGATTTTACTTAATCTTTCAGGTTCTTACACTAAGAAGACAATATGATGTTCGCACATGGATGTTCAATTTATTTCACTCAAAAGTATGGTTTCTCCTTGCATCCATTTACCCATAAAAGCCTCATGTTTGTCTTTTTTTTTAACAATTAAATAATACTCCACTGTATAAATAATAGCACTTCTTTTTATCCATTCCTCAGTTGATGGGCATTTGGGTTGTTTCCAAGATATAGCTATGACAAATTGCACTGCTATTCAACTGTAGTATGATATTTTCAGTTTTTCTGGGAAAACACTCAGTAGGTGAAGAACTAGGTTGAATGGGACTTCCAACTCTAGCTTTTTTTTAGGAATCCTCACCCTGATTTCCTTAGTGGCTGTACCAGTCTTCACTCCCACCAACAGTGGAGAAGGATTCCCCTTCCTCACATGCCCCCCAGCAAAAGTTGTATAGTGTATTAAAGACCCATTGCCTTTAACCCACCCCCAAATACTGCCCTGTACTTCAGACACACCTACTTCATCATTCTTTCCACTTTCTGAAGCAGTTCTGGGAGATTTCTTTTGTGAGTGTCATTAGTTGCACTGCCACGGTTGTCTTAATGTCTTGAACAGATTCAAAACATTTTCCTTGCATGGTCATTTTGACTTTGAGTAAGAGGGAGAAGTCATACAATGCCATATCTGGCCTATAAGGTCACTGAGAACATAGCATCATGGTTTTCCAAGCCTGCCTTTCTGTGGGACACCACTCAGCACCAGCATTCACCGTATTTTTTTCAATCACACCTCATAAAGAGACCCATGAAGTCAGACTCTCATAATTATTTCACAAAGTGGCAAGAATGGTGGGATAAGTGTGGTAGACATGAGGGGGAGGACTGTGAGATTAATGACAATGTCCTTTGCTGTACTGTATTTTAAAACATTTAAACACTCACTGTATTTTTCATTCACCTTTTGAATCTTGAATATGACCATTTTAACCAAATGAAAACCCATTTCAAATCTACCAAGATTAATATAAATTATACTAAATAGAAACATTGGGGATGAGAAAATATAACTGCAGGTTGTTTTTTTTTGTTTGTTTGTTTGACTGGCTCAGCCCACCCTGAGGGTGGTGCTGTTGTGGCGTGTCATGCTGGGGATCAAACTGCAGTACCCTGAACATGCCTAAGCAGGCACGTTCGTCCGCTAGCTCAAGCTATCTCACCAACCCAAGAAAATATAAGTGAACATAAATGAGGGAGCTCCTTTGGGGTGGTCAGGTCTGGATTGTGGTCTTGTTCTAAAGGGAAGAAATAGGTAATGTGTCACCATTTTGACCACATTGCATACCTGGCTCTTCTGCAACTTCAGTGGTTTAGTGACTCCTTCAAACTGAAGGCTGGGAGAGAAAAGTCACTCATAGTCAGATGCCTGAATAAGAGAAGCTGTACTGGAGAAAACAATCCACCTGTGTAATGCTTTGTCTTTCAAGGAATATAGACTTCCTTATCCATACATTACCTTACTGAAGTCTGACAGTATCCCCCAGGAAATGTGGAAAGCCACGTTGGTATGGAAACCAAGAAGGAAGAATGAGCAATTTTCTCAGTCCTGCTAGTAATTGGTATTAAATGGGAGCGCATCATGGGGGTTCCCTATAGTCTCTTCGGTAGGACACTATTTAAGATTAGGAATCCTTTGGGTTTTGAATGCTTTGCTTGGCTTTACTTATAGAATATTATTTTGGGGGGACAGGATTAGATGAAATATTAGCTGCATGAACTGTTAACAGGACAGAGAAAGAGAGGCAGTTGGAAAATCTGCATCGAGAGTAGAAACACAAGTTGGAATCAACAAAGATGAAATCGAGGGTGTACAGAAATCAGATCTGGGGGCCAGGGAGATGGCTCACAGGAATAAGTGCCTCCCTGGCAAGCGCAAGGGCCTGAGTTCAATCCCTGGTTCTGCCAAAAAAAAAAAAAAAAAAAAAAAAAAAAAAAAAAAAAAAAAAAAAAAAAAAAAAAAAAAAAAAAAAAAAAAAAAAAAAAAAAAAAGAAACAAACAAAAAAAAAAAACAGAAATCAGATCTGTAATTAAATTCATTGTCTTGCAGATTTCAGTCTTGAATATTTCCTAGAAATGTGATTTTTCTGCTTTCCTTAAAACATTTTAGTTTGCAGCCAAAGAAAAGTCACATTTGAAATAAATGATCAGTGATGGGAAAACTTATGATGCTTTTAGCATCTCTGATCTTCTTAAATTTTCAAAAATGTGAACATACAGAGTACACCAATGAAACATATGCACTTCAGCAGTTTGTCATGCTAATAAATGCCTGCAGGCTCATGGCCACAATGCGGAGTGCTTCTTAGAGTTGTAGAGGCCAAAGGAAACCTGTGTTAATCTCATGCTGTCTCAATAAATTTAATATTATAATACTTACATAAGTTTTTCTTTTCTTCATGTGTACTTTTTTGGCAGACTATATATATTTATATATACTTGCATCACTAGAGAATATCTATCTATAATGTATATGTATGATACATAAATATGCACACTTTTATCAATAGAAAAAAACTTTAAAAAACACAAATATGGTCTTGTTACAAAAAGTGAAATAAAAGGTTTAACAAAGTTATTTACAGGGTCTAGGGGGAAAGCTCAGTAGAATAAGCACTTGCCTGGCAAGTGCAGGGTTCTGCGTTTAATCACCAGTACCACACACAAAAAAGTTACTTATAGAATAACAGAATGTTTTAATATTTTCTTATTTTTTAAAAGAGAGTAAAAAATATAAATGGTACAGAATTTCACTAAACAAAATAATGTGAATTTTACAGTATTTGTTGTAATGCATAGTGTTGTCTGCAAATTAGTTGTTCCTGTTACAAGATACATGCGTTCAAATTTGGAAGAAGAAAGAAATATGTAAGAAATTAAGAAGAGAAAAAGGACAAAGAATTGAAAAACAGAAACAAAGCAATTGAAGCATTAACTGCTCTTTTCCATAACAAAATATTAAATGGTAAAAATTATAAATTCTTAAACTTTTTTGGGGAAATATTCTTCAGTATATTAAATACATTGAGAATGAAACTACTTAATATTGGTAACTGAAAAAAGAAAGAAAAATTGTCTTTTCCTCTTGATTAAATTAACAAAGTTTCTATTGGAACTTCCCTTTTCTCTCAATCCACCAGGGTCTAATTTCCTACAACTAACTATTTGCTAGTTTTTTGAAACCCATTTTCAGTGGAAAAAATTAGCCAATGACCAGCATGCCTTTGCATCTTACATTGTCTGTAGGTTATTTGTTTTTATACTTGTTCCTCTATTGAAATGTCACATTTTAAGAAGAGAAAACTCTTAATAGATTTTTATTATAGAGGATAATATTTTCTGTTGAATCCTAAAAAATCTGGTTGCTATAACTTTATCATATGCTGTGCTTCACAACTAAATGAATTGTTTTGGAGTTTTGAAGTCTTTCTATCTTTATTTATATTTTCTCCTAAGCCAAATGGATTGCCAGTTTCCTAGCTGGTTTGCAATGTACACAAAAATATGCTGGACCTCATTCAAACTCAGCTTGGGGGTAAGGGTGTTCTATCGCGTGGCTGCCCCGGACACGGATGCTTTGCTGAGTTAATGATCTTGCTATCTTTAGTTTCTCTGACTATAAAATGAGAGTGATTATGCTTACAAAAACCCTGTTGGTTAAATTATTGAAGGCTCTGAGCTGAATTATCTGTTTATTTGGTGTTATTTATAGCAGCCTTGTAAAAGCTCAACTTGAATTCTCCAACTTACTACAGTGCTCTGGCTCTGCTTGTCAAATAAAGATTTTAGAACATTCATGGAATACATTGAATCTGTGCATTAGTGTAATACAGTAATTAGATGTTGTATTAGAGGAAACCAGATATTAGTACACAGTGAGTGTGTATGCAGTTAATAGATACTAGACCATATATAGATGTATACAGACTGCACATAAATGAACTTCTAAGGAACATTAATTAGGTAAAGTTATTGAAATATGAGAGGCACTGGGCAGATATACACTTGTAGGAGTTTTCTACCTTGTTGGTGCAGAATCATTAAAAATTAATGCTGTAATTTACACATAACCTCAGCAGGCATATTCTAGATTTGTTGGATAATACTGTGGTAAATGTTATAAGGAAAAGACCTCCCATGGTCAGATAATTCGGGAACTGTTTTGTTAGGCCAAGTTGGATCCCCCACCCTCAAGCCCTCAGTAGATTTCTTTGCTGGAAATACAACTGTACAGCTCTTTTACTGCAGAGTATCTTCTGGGACAAGTGCTTGGTGGTTTGTACTTTGGAGAACACTATTTTGTGCCAATCTTTTTACTTTCCAGATGAGAAAACTGAGATCAGCAGCGGTTAAGTAACTGCCACTTTTATCTGCAGGGAAAGTACAGCTAAATGTAAGGCCTGGTGTGGGGTGCTTTCTGATGTTCTGTCTCCTGTGTCATCCAGATCTCACCCAAGTAGAGTCAGCTGTGCAACCATTTTACCCCTCTTTTCTGTGGGACAAAGATAACATGTATCCCTTGCTCTGGACAATAGCCATCCGAGCTAAATACTATCACCCACACCCTGGCTTCTTGGGCCATAATTCAAATGACTCAAATTCCATAATTCAGGGATGCATATAACTTGCTGTGTCCATGAGCATTAGTGTTTTTCACTCCATGCCTACCATTAACAATGCTACTCTTTGGAGATAAATGCAGGGCTAGAGTGCAGTTTTACCACTTAGCTGTGTGCCTTGGGATCAAGTAGTTCTCATGTTGGCCAAAGTTCTTGTGTTTGTACCAACACATGATGAAATACGCCTTGTTGAGATTTTGTAATGGAAACTTCTTCTTTGACTTCACCTCCTCACTGTCCTGAGTTGTGAGATCTGATGTACCCTGTAAGGGTACTGTGCTAGTGTATGACACATCTTTTTCTTATACCTCCAACACTGTCCAAAATTTGAGCAGTCACTTTCTTCTGCCAAGGTCATAAAGAAACTAATGAGGAATCTACAGTTTCTGCTGTAGTAATAACAATTGCAGATTTTCAAAGTCAGAGACCTTCACCAACTCGTCCATTTTTCACCCGCACTAGCTATTTCTGTTCCTGCTTGCTGCTGCAGAGAACCTTGTACACATTTAAGCTGCAGCTCTTACATTTCTGCAAGCCGTTGTGAGGGCGCAGCTTGGCAAATCCTTTTTTCACTCCAGCACAAAAAGATTTCGCAGATTTCCATGCCTCTTCGCAAGAGAGAAAAACTTCCAAGCCGAGTGCAACTTGAAAGGGACACTCCTCCACCGCTCTAAGACTGTAGTTGGTATGACTGCATGTGACACATTTTCCAGTGGACCCCCCCAGTGCCTGCAGCTGTGATTAAAAAGCTGTCTGCTCACTGGGGGCTTGCTGTTTAACCATGCCATGAAAATGTGTGTGTGTGTGTATATATATATATATATGTATATATATATATATATATATATATATATATATTTGTGTGTACATCACAACTGCCTCATGAAAAATGTAGAAGTAGTGTGTAAGATGAAGACTAAAATGAATATTTGAATAACAAAGGCTGAATTTCCTGTGCTTAAGTTACTGAGAGGCACTAGTTGGGAATCTAACCATGTGTGAGGTACATAAAAGTAATTTAAGGACAAAGAGCTAATGGTCGGTGAATATAAAACCATCTGCCAGTACATGCTCTGCACACATCAGCCAGAGAGAGCATCTTAAAGATCTAAGTGCACTCGAACTTAGCAGCTGCCTTTTGTGCGTCGGTGTGATTCGGCATTCAGTTCTGACCCTTTGCAAATCAACGTTCCTTCTTAAGTTTGCATGCATAGTCACATTTGGAGGATCTTCAGAAAGGCTTTCTCCTCAGAAGTTTACCATTGCTATTACCTTTAAAAATGCTCAAATGAGCGGAGCAGACACAGCAAATGCAAGCTGCAAAGGAATGTTACATATCCTCCTTTACATTAGAGAGACTGAGCATTCAGCCTTTTGTACAAAGAGTGTTCCAGAATTTAAACCTGGCCTCTTTGCATCACATGACAGGCAAACTTACACATGCCATGAGATAAAGCAGTGTATTTCCTTTCTCTGCCGTACCTCGCCCACTCACTGAACCAGAAGAATTCAAACATACCATCTCCCTTAAACATATAAGAAAGAAATCTGGGGACATCATGTGTTTCCTTTTCCCTCTCCTCATCCCCCCCCCAAGTTCCTAGCAACCATACCCAGTGAATGAGATGCTAATCTATCACCAGCAAATTTAGGCTGACAATACTGTGAATCAACCCCATTGATGACATTGATTCTATTTCAAATATTTACAATATTGTGAGACAAGCCTAATCTATTTTCTAAAGAGTTCAAGGTAGGTATCATCATTTCAGAGGGGGAAAACAATGGAGAAATGTTTGTGGTTGCTATCTGCAATAATCTGATGCTGACAGAGAGTAGTATTTTATTTAGTAATTAACAGTGTAAAGGGGAGAGAAGCTGTCATGTCGGTTCTTAAGCTGGGGAATGTGATGAAAGATGGTATCTGCGATCTCATCCTTTCCACTTGTTTAGGATTGTCAGGATGAGAAATGTCAGCATTATGAAAGCTAGACTCTGCTCTTGATATGATAAAACCCTTCAAAAGCCCGTCTTTCTCCCTCGTCCCCCTCCTTCCTGGCTCTCTCTCTCTCTCTGCACTTGCTTTTTTATTTATCCTGTTTTGTTAGATGGCAGAAATATAATTCTTTTCTTTCTTCCTATTATAAGCCACCATTTTTGTTTTATTATATGTTTCACAACCCCTAATGCCCCTCTGAAAATTACCTTGTTAAATGACAGTGTTTCAAAGCCATGAATCCTTTCCACCATCCCTCAGAGGTTTGAAACAGTCAACAGACTGTAAAGAATAAATAATAAAAAAGTATTGATTATTTTGATGACTGTGAGATTCAATTAAGTATTAATTTTGCCCTCCAGTGGACCTATCAAGGTATTCAAAAGGGAGGATTTGGCTCAGCTAAATGCGTGCTGAGTGCTTCAGCCTTAAATAGGGCGAAAATGTGTTTACCTACAGTATTTGAAGAAGAAGTGCATTGATGCACAGAGTCCAATATTTAAGTGTGGTGCAAATTAAGCCCTGGTGACAGTGACATTGTTTTCAGTGGTATGAGTATTGACTAAAGAAGTGCATTTGATGACAGCTTAAACTATTTGTATTGATTAACATTTTCATAGATTATCATGTGTCATATCAAATTCACTTTTCAGGCATGAATACATTAAAAAAAAAAAAAAAAAAGCAACCGCAGGCATACGGCAACCAATGCAATGACAGGATGCAGGAGAGCGCATCCCACCTGCTCCAGGCTGGTCACCTGTTTCCTGCTCAGGAACCATTTAGGCATGAACTTGGCAATAAATAGCTCCCAGATCATGAAAAAAAGGGCATTTCTTGCTTTTCCTTTCCTTCTGCATCTGTTATTTATGCCAAAGCAACATTATGCGTCTTAGTTTGCAAATGGAAAAAAGGCTACACTTGGGAAATATTTCTGATCCTAACATGCCCTCCTAAATATACTGAAGAGAAAGCAGATTTAGATTATTGGGGGCAAAGAGTTTGTCTTTTTTGGAGGTGATTTTTGTTTTCTTTTCCTTTAATGCTCTGGGCATATGATGCACTAGGTATCCGAATTATTGAACGCAGTTTGTAAGTATTTTCCCAATTCTTTAAAAATTTGAAAATCATTTTTTTGGTATATTTTCTTGTATGTTGTTTGCTTTAAAATGTTCATTTGATTTGGGGTCAGTTTCTGTTCTCAAATTGGAACATGGGAAGTCCACTTCTAAGGGTGCGTGTAGAATTTACATAAGAAACATCTTTTATTCCTTTGAAAGCGTTTTGAGGTCTCTTTTCTCCCTATCTCTTTTCTCTGCTCTTGGGATAGAGTTTAATTGCTTCTCCCCCAGGGAGAAGGCTTCTTAAAATAGCCTGTGGCTCCTCCATAGGGTGCGCCTTCTAAAAAGGTATGTTGCTGAAATACAAACCCAGCACTTTTTTTTTTTTTTTCTTCCTGCATTAAAGACAGAACAAGGTGTAAAATCATCCGCACAAAAGCACATCCCACAATTAAAGCTGTGTTGGTTAGGCTGCTTTCAAAGAAGTTTTTTCTTTTTCTTTTTCTTTTCCTTTTCTTCACCCTCTGAAGCCTCCTGAATCTCTCACATGCTAGTTGAGCTTTAATAGGGTGGGGAGTAATGGAGAAGTCATCGGATCTGTAATAGCTCTTCACTTGACTGCAGCCAGCAATAACAGCAGGAGCAGCCAGAGATAAGAGAGAGGAGAGAGGGAGTGTGTGTGTGTGTGTATGTGTGTGTGTGTGTGTGTGTAAGGAGAGAGAAGAGAGAGGAGAGGAGAGGACACGCACTCTAAAGCAGCTACTTTTTTTTTCCTCCCCTTCTCTTTCCTCCCATCCCAGGATCCAATGATAGCTGGACAAGTCAGTAAGCCCTTGCTGTCAGCGCAGAGTGAAATGAATGCGGAGTTGAGAGGTGAAGACAAGGCTGCTACTTCAGACAGCGAGCTGAATGAGTCCCTGCTTGCGCCTGTGGAATCAAATGACAACGAGGACACTCCCAGCAAGCTCTTCGGTAAGTCTGTCTAGGTATTTCATTTGAGTCCTACCATGTTGTCCGGAAGAGCAATCCAACCCCTCACCCCCTCCCCCTCTCCCCGGTTGTTCATTCAATTTTCTTGTAAGTACTAAAGAGGAGTTTCGCATCTTGGAGGTGCTAAGCCACCAAAGCCGATCCCAGCTGGCTGCGAGGTTGTCCTCCAAACTTTTACCAACAAGGAACTTATTCGCTGCCCATTTTGATTTGACAAACATTGCCGGTGTTCCCCAGGCTGGAAATTATGTGGGGGAAAAAAAAAAAAACAAGAAAAGAAAATGGTAATAATAATCAGGAAATCAGTTGTATCGTGAGAATTGGTTAACATTTATTGAATAAATATCGACTAGGTTTCGGATTGCTCTGCTGCCTTTTGTTAAGGGGAAGGAGAGTAAAGAGTTACTATCTTTAGTCAAAAGACTAGAGAGGAGGATTGAAAAATATCAATGCAAGTCGTGCTATGCTAGGTAAATAAAGGTGGCTACAGGAATTGCTCAGAGAAATAACATTTAGTCATCACAATCAGGACAAATGCTTCTTTTAAAAGGATGCTGAGGAAAGAAAATAGGGCTTCGAGTCCCTCCTCCACCCTTCTCATCTTCACATTATGTTGATAGCCTCCTCCTGACCGTAGAAGAGGCAGCCCGGGACCTTCCAGGAATCTTTGTTTCGTAAACAAAACAAGAACAAGCAGACTGCCACTCCATCCAGGACATCTGTCACTCAAAACGATGGCACTCTGTAAACCCAACTCAAGCAACTGTGATCTGTACTCAGAGAGGGGAGCAGGTTGTTGAGGCGGATGCCTGAGTGATAGATGTTGACAGATGACTCTGTGAGAAGCACTTTACGGTTCTGAGTCACATTAGGTTTTCAGAACAATTGTCCCTGAAACATTTGCTTTTAATTATTTTCCCATGCCGGTATATATACTAACGTGATGCATGCAGGGCGAGAACCGCTTGCCCTAACGTTATCAGGCAGCCAGATGCCTGAATTTCAAAGAATAGCCAGCATTAATTACAGAGACTACCTTGTTAAGAAAGTCATTTATGTAGCATAAGAGAAAGACTTTATTTTTTTTTACCTTATAGAAAGAAAGCTGCCTGGATAGTTGGATGACTCCCTGCCACTTTCAGTAGAAGAGGTTCTTTCTAATTTTAAGTGTTTCCTAAGTTAAACATCAGAGAGATGTTACAGAGAAACTTTGCTTTGTAAATTTCTATGGGTCAAAGAATGATTTTTACTTAAGAATATAGTACGTGATAGTTTCAAAAAATCCTTCACGATTACCTTTTCTTCAAAAGGATATTAATTCTGATGTAACATTTCCAAACCTTGGCATTAGGATTTCAGCATGTTCATTCTGAAGAAGTGTTTTGTTATTGTCTTAAGTTTTTATTGACATAGGAACAGTTAGGTCTAAATTTCATTTTAGGAGACTAAAGAGAGAAGTCAGATAAAATTATTAATTTCAGGGAGGCAAAGGCCACACTCAAGCCCCTCCAATGTAGAGGATATCATCTAATCACTTTGGCTTTTAAAAAGTAATCAACTGAGAGTTCAACATGGCTTGTAGTCACTGAATTATTTGTTCCTAAACTTTGCATGCATTTTTTTAAAAAAGCATACACATTTTATAGACTGAGGTTTATGGTTCCAACTTGTTTTCGTTCAAATGAACCAATAGAGATGATTAAATTGGCTGCTTAATATTTATTTAGATTGCTCAATATTGAAAATTGTTATACATTTATTATTCTACTTCTTACTAATTTGCATGGTTAGTGAAATAAACTGGCAAAAATGTAGCAGTTTCAGAGAGATTTGAATTAAAAGTTTGCTGAAATATCTTTTAAGAGGTATCTTTACAAAATGCCATGGACTGAGAAATTAGAAGTTAAAAATCATGGTGGGCTATGAGAGGCACACACCTTCATATTGAGTTTCTTCCTTGTATCCTGTATTTTAGATTCCTTCTGTATTTACTTGGTTGTCATTGGTTTCTAGATGATTTTTCAAACAGTATGAATCTTTCCTCATTTTCATTTAGCTAAAGAAGAGATCTCTCTATTAACAGATTTGAAAACTTTGAAAAAAAATTATAGACAACAAGACACAGAGGTGGTAGCCAGTCCCTAGGAAGGAGAGGACCTTACTGGTATTGTGAGGTTTTCCTAGCAGTTAGATCTATTGTGTTCTCACTTTTAAATATTCATAAAACTTGGCCATTGGAATCCTAGTTTACATAAGTGTCTACAGTTTTCTAGATTAGTTCACAGAATTTTTAACAACTTTGGTGACACACTTTAAGGGCCATACTTTATTTGATATGCATTTATTCAGGTCTTAATTTTTGGGTTTTGGTATAATTCTGATTGCATTTTCTGCTTGATGATGAAAAACTGTGTCCCTCCCAAACAGTTGAGAACAACTACATTTTCCTCTGGACAATGATTTTTCTAATATACTCTCTGTCTCAAACCATCATTAGCTTATGCATTGTTATTGAAAATGGTGCTTCCCTAATACAAGGGGCAGATTAAGGGAAACTGTATGCATCTTGATGTATTTAGTGTCATGGGGAGACACCACCCAACAAAAGGACATGGGAAGAGCTTGGTCTTCCTATCATACCTGAAATTTCAGTATAAATATTTCTTTGCAGCCTGTTCCCCCATCTGTGTCTCGCTCAAATTAGCAGCCCAGAGGACAAGCCTCTTTCTCTCACAGTATGGCACCTTCAGCCCAAAACTGCAGGAGAAAGGCTAATACTGATGCCCTCTATGGATAAACAAAGGGAATTCCAGGAACCATTGGGCTTTTTATGCCTCTCCTTAAATTGCACCTCTGCATTTAACAGCATCCAAAGGGAAACATACTGTGCAGAATGCTTCCGTGCTCTGAGCAGCTCAGAATACCAGAAGGGGAAACAAGAAGCCGTACGCCAGCCTAAGTAGAAAGTTCAGAAAAGGACCCCTGTGCTTTATAAAGTAATTACATCAGAGGTAACGTTTTGCTTAACTTGAACAGCCATGGAAGCTAAAGTACACTTAGGAGAGATGAATTCACATTTCATTGAGAAACATGTGGTGAAGTCGTTCTCCGTGATATCATTAAGTGGTGCATTATTTATTCTTGTAAAGCCTGTGGAATAGCTATCTCCATTTTCAGCTCATGACTGTATTATGCTAAGCTCTGAGCCACAGGAAGCAGTTTGTGGGGGAAAGGCTTGCGTGTGTGCACGGGGGTGCGTCGGCAGTAAACCTGGCACTGCGTCTGGTGGTGCTCTCATTACATGATCAAATGAGTGATGCCACACAGGGCCCGTTGCTGAATATGTGACAAGTGCTCCACATATTGGAAGCCATCCTCAAAACCGGCCTTTGGCAACCAGTCTTCAAGGGAAGAGGTTGCTGCGTTCCTCTAGGGACATTTATCGTCTTCGTGTCAATGCGGCACTTCACTTTTAGTCACGCCCATCAAGAATTCAGGGTTCCACAGTCAGTGAAGTTGAATGCTAAAATTCAAATGGTAGCATCAACTACTTGGGCAGGAAAACTGGCTTCAAAGAAGATAAAAGTAATATATATCATGGGGAAAGTATCTGTACTAAAGTTTTCCTATGCCCTCTTAGCTGAAGTGGTGAAACTTCATAAACATACGCTACATATTTTCCCCCTGAATATATTGGAGATTTGAAAGATGATTTAATGACAATATTTCTCCTGGGAATCTTTTTTATCATTTCAAGTTTTACCTCGTGATGGCTTTCCCTCAAGTTCCAACTAACTTGGGCGAGTAGGAACATCAGTGCCTTTCTTCTCAGCTGGGCTTCCTACAGGTGATTAGGATGCCCAGCTCAGAACCTCAAGCCACCATGCAAACAGCAAACAGACCACCACACATAAGCACTGTACCTGAAATAAAAAGAAAATCCCTGGTTTGTCTTCCCTCATGTATTTTTCTTGGTTTCTTGTGAGTAGCAGTACACAGGAGAGTAGATAGTTTCAGGATCATTTATCTGTGAACTATTAGAAAAGTGTTGAAAGTTAGGTCAGTGATTCCTCCATGCCGAGCAGTACCTATCCGTTGTGTTTTTCTTTTCCTTTTGGTGATCTTTCTCACAGAAACATGCATTATAAGATTTTTTTTTTTTTCCAAATTGCTGTCCAGTTTGACTTGATTAGGATTTATGGTGGTGGAGTCTTTTTCAATGACAAAAGGATAGAAGGCTAAATTGTCTGTCACCCCTTGAGACAGTGGTCTCTGCAGGTCAGTGTGGAGGTCACCGCAGGGTATTCTGGGGATGCACTTTGGGGCGATGGCATCTCTCCCCTGCGCATGAGGGGGAGTCTTCACCATGGGATCACTGCCTTCATTACTCTATTTAAACATCTCTCTCAGGGTTTCAGAAGCTGGAATGTTTACAATATTGTGAGAAAATATGCTGGAGCTGGTGATCAGCGCATAGGACTGAAGCCCAAGAGGGATCTGGCTGGGAGATGAGGAAAACTCCCTAGAGAAATGTATTTATTTAAAACCATATTTTTAATGTTTCTATGTTAATCTCAATTGAACATTTATATTTTCTTTCACTGAAGAAAGTGTGTTTTGCTAGCAAAATGTAAAGGCAGCATATTTAAAAACCAACTAAATAATTTGAATAATAGGTTCTATGTAAAAACAGTTATTTCAAATAGATGACTAGAAACCTGTATTTGTATAGGTAAATGGATACATGATAAGGTCTTTGTCAAAAGCCAATTATGGTTTAATAGTCAAACAAACCCATTTTGCTCTCTGAGTACTTCAGTGGGAAAAAATGCACAATTGGATACTATTTTTACATTTAAGAAAATCTCCTGCACAGAAGCATTTCTTTAAAAAAAAAAATCAGTGAGAGGTTGTGTATATTTAGATAAATCTAGTTTGGTGAGATTTTTTTTTTTTCTTTTGCCCCTCTAGAAAACCATTGTAATGCTGGATTGATAAATAAATCCACTTTAAATAGCATTAATGTGTAAGCTTTGAAATAAAAATAAATCTGGATAGAAAGACACTGGTGTTCAAACTTCTCACCATATTTGCTCACCGCACTGTGCTCATTTTTAAGTGCTTTCGGTAGAGGACAGGACAGAACGTGTGACGGCAGGCTGAGTGGGGACTTACATGGTTGCCTTCCCTACAGCCACGTCTCCACACATGGAGAGGCACAGGGCAGCCCCTGTTGAAAGGAGAAAAGCTCACTGTGGTAGCATCAAAAGATACTCTATGGTAACACATTCACAAGTTAAAATACGAACATAGTTTTTCAGTTTTTCCTTGTATTTGGCTTGTTGTGATTCTCATATTTTATGGTGGTTAAATTGTTCTTAAAGATAGTTGGAAATAAGACAAGTGATGAGAAATTAGATCAATCTACACAGCTTTGCCCCTGTCTACGTTCCCATTTTAGCATTTTGGATTTCTTGGGTGTTTCTGAGTTAAAGTTTGCCTAGCATTGCGATGGTGTTTTTGTAGCTCAACCAGCTCAGTTTAAGTCATAATTAATACATAGAAGTGCAATCTAGATTCATGCTCTTGAGACTCAGCCCTCAAGTAAATTGCCTTCTTTCTCCAGACCTGGTTTAATTATGGAGTTAACATTCTCTTCAAGCACTGACCAAATAAAATTTCTCCCACTTCAGCAATGAGATTTAAGTTGACTGTTTCAAGTGGTTCTTGTTTGTTATTACACAGTGAACAGATAATTTGTGAGGGAACTGGTACTTTCTTTGATGGACGACCTTGCTGGTTTATGTTTGGGAATTAATAATACATCAGACATTCACACATTAAAAAGAAAGTAGATGTGAAAAGGAAGGGGAGAGCGCTCCACTTGCTACTGGGCTGCACCTGATTATTCAGCTCTTCCCTGGGAATGCAGAGGCAATCACAGAAGGCACATTGGCCCAGAGAGGTGCCTGGCTTCACTTAACATAGTTCTTGATATTTTATGCTAAAGAAAAAGATAGTAAAGTGTTTTTACCACACCGGCACCCTGTCAGGGGGCAATCTGTATAAAGTTTCCTACTGTCAGGTTAATAAATTTTTTAAAAATATCCGAAGGCAGAGGTAGCTATGGAAAGCCCATAGTAACAGTTCCTATTCTTCAGTGCATGGATTTCTCTTTACTATCCCACTCTGGCTCTGGAGCGCTCTCGTGTGTCGTTTTTTTAAGGTTCTGTACTTTGCTGGTGCTTTTGTACAATTTGCCTTTTATGCCTGATATTCCAGTCTCATTTATTCAGTATTTATTCTTTGAAATTTCGAATATCTTTTCTCTGAAAAACAAGTGAGCATAATTTGCTTTGAATTTTTATACAGTATTTTACACTTGAACATACAGTATGCCTTCCCATGCCATGACTCTAAAATGAAATTCTAAGTCTATCAGTGTAGGATTTTTTTTTTTCTTAAAGAATACCTTCAAGTAGTATTTAGATTAAAAATTCCCTCAGAAATTCATTGGGACAATACAGAGTTATTTGACAATATCTGTTTATTAAACATGTTGATTTTATTCCTAATCTTCTAAATGTAAACTTTGTACATATTCTGATTGTCAAGGTCCAGTGTCATAAAAATACCAAACATGGGTGGGATACTTTGGTGACATCTATTACTCTGTTTGATACATAGGACCCCAACCTATCAGAAAGGGGCTAAAAGCCTTCACAGTGTGAATGTAGAAGGTAGAAAGAATAACATAGTCTGCTATCTCATCACAACTATTTGAAAATATGAGAAAAAATGATTTGATTACAATAGGAAACACCGAACGTCAAAACATATAAACTAAATGTTTACAAGGTTTGTTATACTAAAGACCAGTTGAAATAAGATTTTGTAGCAAAACCTACATTCATAAGGATGGCTAAAACTCTTCCTATAAAATAACAAAAATAAAAATTGCTCATTTAGCCTGAGAGTGAACATGGAGGAATTTTTATGAAACATAATGCAGCAATAATCCTACATGAAGGAATATATCCCATTGTATATTGTTTGGAATTTTCTCAGTGTTTTCTCTTTTCTTGTAAAATAATTGGAATTTTGCTGCTTTGGCAAGCTTTCCAAACATCTTGTCTTACTTTAATTTCACCTTACCATGAGCAGGAAAACCCAATTGCATTGTTTGTAAAACTCAAGAAATATGTATTTAAAGACTAATATCAGCACAGTTTTAAAATAACAATGGTCATTTTTATTTCATTGTCTTAGTACTTCTATGCTTTAGTTTTGTTTCTCCATATTTTCTTTCTCAAGCTTTCTACCCACGTAAAATATTTGTGTGCATCTACCTTGTTTTTCTCCTTGTGTTCTCCTATATTCATACAATGCTTCCCATTGCCCTACTAAATTTGTAGTATGTATTTTCTCTATCATAAAATTAATAGAAGCTAATTAAAATAGTAAGTTTTCTCTTAGTTCATGATATCCTTATATCATTTAAACGTACTTCTTCCATATTATTGAATATTTGAAAACCTAGTTTCCAGATAAACCTCAAAATTGGTAGTTTTCCACCAAAGGGCAACTAATTACATTAGAGCATTGCTTGAATGGTGCTTGTGCTAGAATCTTAGTCCAGTGTCTTCTCTGATGCTGCTGCCCACTAAGCAGAGGAGACCACAGAATTCCTCAGAATTTAGACACTTGAATTCAGTAAAGCAGTTTGGGAGTTTTTGCACAGTTTAACTTGGTAGAGAATATATGCATTTTTAAGCATACAAAAGTTGCCAAGCTAGAAAAGTCTGTTGACTTTTCTCAATACTGTAACTCCAAATATTTTGTTTAGGGGGTATACATACTTCACAGTATCAACATTTATTCTATTGGTTTTTTTTTTTTTTTTTTTTTTTTTTTTTTTTAGTAAAAGGCATTTGTTAAATAGTAAGCACAATTGTATATTTTTTAAAGAATTCCATATAACCTAATAAACATTTGCATGCATATATAGTAGGTAGGGTGGGTGCTGTACTGAAAAAAGATCACATTTTAACACACACTACTAAAATAGGTTATTACAATTAATCTCTTTTGTGGTTATTGATGGCCAAATGTGCGGCGATTTGTCTTTTAATACCAACATGGCAAGATTTATTTTTCCAAATTAATGTTTTTGGGTTGCTCATTGCAGGCAGGGATCATCGCCACCAGAACAGAAAGAGAGGGCCCAGGAGGTGGCTCAGTGGAATAAGCGCTTCCCTAGAACAGAAAGAGGCTAAGGGATTAATTTAATTTAAAAAATGCAAACATTTGAAGCTGTTTAAAAAGCATGAAAAATTATTACTGCAAAGTGGTTTTTTGCCAAAATCAACCAAGGGTTGAAGTGAATAAAAAATCAAATGAAAAATATATTTTCTAGTATTTAAACATGTAGAGATCTAGAAATGTAAGAGAATGAACCACATTTCAAATCAAAATGGATATTTTTCTTCAATATATCTTTTTCATTTACCAAAATATCAGAAAACACAAATAGGTCAAAAAAGAAACATGCAATTTGCATAAGGAGAAGCACGAGAGAAATACTGGTAAAGCGAACTTTTCTATTTATTGTTTTCTGGGGGCATTAAAGATTGAACGTCACAGCCTGGTACATAGTAGGGAAGTGCTCTACCACTGAGCTGTACTGCCTAACCACTTTTGTTTCACTTTGTTTTGGGACAGGGTCCTGCTAAGTTGTACAAACTATCCTCAAACTTTTGATCCTCCTGCCTCAACCTCTCAAGAGGGGAGCAAACTACCATGTTAATAGATCAATATGTTTAATTAAATCCATATACTGCATTGTAACCTAGGAATGGAAGAGGATTGTTTCTTTTTGTGGGAAAATTTTCACAAACTTTTGAGAGAAACCACAGATCACTGCTGAGCATTAATTGGCTCATCTGATTCTGATTTCTCTGAGGAAGGCAGGTTGTACTTTGGAAACTAACCTAAGAAATTATGCAAAATCTGAGGTAGACTGGTCTGTTTTCTTTGCTCTAGTTTTCAGCCTCTACTACCTCTGGCATATTTTGTACTCATATTAATTTCCTAATGAGCCAGTTGGAATCCATGGGCAACTGGAAAAATACTGAAATTATGTAGCAAGCTTTAAAGGGATTAATGTCTACAGCTGCCTGTTTCTTAAAAGGTGTGGGGGGACTGACCAGACAAGATTGCTGATGGAATTGAGATAGGCGTGCTAGCTGAGAGTAGCGGCTACACGTCTTGTCCTCTGTAGGGTATCAATATGTTTTCATAATGATACAGTAACCTGAACCCTGTAACGGTTTATGGTCCTTTTGAGAATTCTTATGGATCCTTAGAGTGAGGGAGGTCTGATAAAAGATCTTGAAAGCCTTCACAAAATCAGGCTGGTGACAGAAATCTACCATGACTGTTGATTTAGCTGTTGGGGAATCCTATTGATCGGGAACATCATTAAACTTTTAAGTTAAAACAAAAACCGCAAAACAAATGGTAGATACAGACAGTAAGAAGTACCTAAAATGACGAGAGAAATTCACAAGTGCTGAAGCCTTTTAGGGAAGAAGCCAAAGTCAGCAAGCACGTGTGGATCTTGAGCTGCTACTGGGAAACAGGATTTTGTTTATAGACTGTTGTGAGTATTGCAACACGCCCTGCCCTGGAAATCCGTATTCATGCATTTCCTTCATGGAATCTGTCAGGATTGATTGTTGCTCTTTCATTCTGCATGGCTATTTTTAGTCAATGATAAATAAAGAACTTGAATTGTGAATCTTGCACGAGTATAATATAAAAGGAGAAATAGCAGAAAATAGCCACGATGAATAACTTCACATCAGTGTATGCGCAGAAATTTCAGTCCCCTTAACATGTGTAACACTGCTAATTTCTATGGGCTTTTTAAAATACACTTCCACATGAGCTCTCAAAACCCATAAACGTGTGGCATGTAAAGTGAATTGTTTGTCACTTGCTGACGACCTGCCATATTTATTGTCAGGAGAAATGGACATTAGTTGGAAAGGCAGTTGTTAAAGGCCAAACAATTTTTAAAGATGGCAAAGATGCGCGAGGGTTTTCCTTTTTCTAACAATGAGCCACCCCTTCAGACATCAAAAGACAAGATAATAAGACACTTCAAGCACAATTCAAGATTATATTCAACATCTAAAGGCTCATCTCTTGTCAGTTTGCATTTACTCTCCCAGGGATGTAACGCTTCTATCATCTTTCTGTCAAGAGGAGTCTGGCAGAAGAAGCAAGGGCTCTTATTTCACACACTTAGGGTTTTTTATCAAATAGCCCACACTCGCTCTTATTCAGCCAAAATGGGGGGATAATTTGAAGAAGGTCATGCACAAGTACAAAAATCCCCTATTGATTTGTGTGATTAGCAGGCATTAAAATTGAACATTTATGTTAGTTGCTGAGATGTTTCATCAGTTTATTTAGTAAGACCCCTTTTTTTCAGCCTAGGAAAAAAAAAGGAAAAGAGGTAACTTAAGATTTGAAAATAGCTGACTGAAAGCTTAAATTGTTTGTTTTAATGTGACCATGTTTGAACATTTAACAAGTAGGCATAAAAATAATTTAATGCTTTTAGCTTAACAATCTGCAATTAGCTTATATAATGAAATATTTCCGGCCACGTAAAGCACAGTAGCCCAGCAGTGCTAGCAGGTGAAATAAATATATATGTGGCATTATTTCCTAAATACTTTAAAATTGATTTCATATATTTAATATATAGATGGAAGATGATGACATTTCCAATATAAATTTCATTATGAGGCTACTTTACAATGGTTATCAAGTTTTTTTTTAACATTTTGCACTCTTTAAAATTACAGTGTCATTATATTTGCCATTTTATGCCATCCTTAATATAAATGCCCTTCTTCAGAGAGGCTGCTAAAGAATACAGAAGAGTTTTTCCTATTCTCATTTTCTGTCAAAATTCATCACATTTCCCTGTTTTCTCTCTGATAGTCACAAAGCAACACAAAGGAATATTGTGCTAGATGCCTGGCTATAGAATCTAGAAGAAACAGCTTTTCTTCTCAAAATAAAACAACTGATGAAAATAAAACCACGATATCCAGGGATGCTGTCTATATTGAAGCTTTGAAATGACTTTTCCTACAAATTTTCATCATCTCGCTGCATCTCCACTTTATATTTCTCTTCTTCGCTATGAAGTGCTTTTGCCGCCACGTCACTTACTTTTCTGGCGCTTTCCCCCATCAAAACAGAGGAGGCAGACAAATGTACTGCAATAGAAGCAAAAACCCATAATTTGTCCTACTTATTGTATGGTTCTCTGCTCTGTGGTTTATGCATCAAACATTCAATAGTGAATTCATCCATTCAATAAAAATCTGCTGAGTGCCTTCTCTGTGGTGGGTACTGGATTGTGCTCTGGGGACTCTGTGGAGAAAGCACCAGACAGTATGCATTGTGTAGTGTGCCAGCCAGGGGCTGCCTGTGCAGAAATCCACAAGACATAGTCACTCCACCCTCAAATGGCCTGCAGTCTGCTTTATCAAACCCAGGACATTTGCACTGAGCTACATCTCCAACTCTCTAGTAAATTTTTCTTTTGAGGCAGGTTCCCACTAAGTTGCTGTATTGCCAAAGCTGGCCAGGAATCTGTAGTCCTTCTGCCTCAGCCTCCCAGAGTGCTGGGGTTACACAATATCCAGGTACTCACCCGTTATTTTTCTTCATTTGTAGCAGCTCTTCTGGAAATTTTAGTCATCAAAGTCATGCATTTCAGTAGTTGGTCTTTTGTCAGAGGCTTAAATATTTGAGGAAAAACAATATTATCCCCAAAGTAGTGGGAAAGGAGCAAAACTATGAAGTAAAATTATCCCCTAAAACAGAGAGAAAGAAGGAAGGACTGTTGAGTGATTTGTGGCCAGTTATATTCACAATGTTTTCACCAGAGGGTTTGATGCATGTGCTGTGCCTTCTTAGCTGTGTCCATTGAAAAATAAACTAGAATTATCCCTCCCTCCAGTCTTCCAGCCTCCACCCTCTTTCCTGAATGCATGTTTGTCTCATAGTGTAGTGCTGTGCTTAGAGGCTGAGTGACTCGGAGCCTGGATCTGCTGTTTAGTAGCTCTGAGGCACAGTGTGTCACATGCTCATTCTCCAGCTTCCTCATCTCTAGATGGAGGAGGCTTTGGTGACACTAGCTGCACACAGCTAGCTTGAGGTTAAAGTCAAGTGATGCGTGTAAAGTGCTCTAGAGTGCTTGGCATCTAGCCAGCACTCAACCACTACTACACTTTCTTAACAGCTGCAGTGAATTTGGCATGTTTAAAAGAAATTAAGTTTTTTGTAGCTGATGCCGGAAAACCAACAAGGAACATTCTAAAGCCTTTGGAGCTGGCCACGGCTCTCCATGAAGATCCATCAGTCCTTGGGTCTCTTAGTCAGCAAACGATCTGAGGATCTTTCTCTGCCAATGAAAGTACCTTTCCTTTTTTGGGTACATGAGTCACAGCTTTCTCGCAGCACCTGTTCAGGAAGGGATTCAGACCCATAAATGGATTGCAGCCAATTCTCAAGAGGACAGTAACTCACCATCTTCATCCAGGAAAGCCTATGTGTGAGAGTGGGAAGGAAGCTAGAGGGACAGATATATATCTTACTGTTCTCTAAGTTTAAATTGTTGGCATGCACAAGTCTGTCAAATAATTGGGAGTTTAAAAATAAATTTGCCCAGGTGAGCACATATATATCTGTATATACAAAATAGGGTAGATATACAGCTACTTTCTCTTAGTTCAATGAGAAGAAAGATTCATGCTAACAATGCTTAGACAAGATATCATGTCTGCATCTTATACTATGAATAGCTACTATGAAGATAACAATATGCAATATATTAATTATTGCAAGTGTCCTATGGACCTGTTTTGAAACTATCTCATTGCCATTTCTTTCTCAATAAAATTAATTTAAAAAATAAAAATAAATTTGCCCCTGAGAAGTGATAGGAAGCCAACTGCATGTGGGTGAATGTCTCTTTGATTCATAGTCTGGCTGGCTATCCTGAAGGCTTTCTGCCATTGGGAGGACTCCCCAGGGGCATGCTCCTTGTCTCTCCATGGTTTTTTTCCCAGCTTGCAAACCAAGCATTCTGTTTTCTCTTCTGTGACCACATTGATGCCGAAGTTAGGAGTCCAGCCTTTGCTTCTGATGGCCTTCCGTGGGATACTTTGTGACCATCCGAATGTGGACTTACCGAAAATCCCCGAGAGAGGGAACATCCCACTGAAGTCAAAGGAAGATTTGAGAAGAAAGTTGCAGCACAGTGGTTGTAGCTTGGGTTCAAATCATTAGATAGAGAGGTGGGGTGAGTAGTCCTTAGGCCCTGATTGCATTTTCTATAACATGAGAGTTAAAGTACCAGTGAGAGAAGATGTTGAAGGTTGTGTAAGGGAGAGAGGTGAGGCACTGGTAAATGGACATAGTTCATAAGCAAAGGTTCCTTTTCCTTACCTGTTTCTCTTATTACTTGGCAGCCATTACTCTGATGGGCTCTTGTGGAAGGGTGGGTTAGGACTGGACAGGGTTGGGGAGTCATTTTTGTTGTTGTTACTGTTGTTTTTGGTGTTTGTTTGGTGCATATTAGTATTGCTGAGTAATGAGATTCTTTTTGGTATATTGATACATGCATATCAAATATTCTAAATATTTTCATTCTCTTAACTCCTTATATTTTTCTCTCCCTTCTCCCTGATCTTTCTCTAAAAGTCTTCCTTCTGGTTTCTTGTCTTTGTCTTCTGTCCTTTCCTCCCTTCCTCTTTTTCTCCCTCCTTCCCTCTTTCTGTCCCCTCCTCCCCCTTTCTGATTGTACATATAAAAGAAAACTTTAACTCTGTGAGACTGGCCTATTTTGCTTGTCTTGATAATCTCCTGTTCCACTCATTTTCTGAAAATGATGTGATTTTGTGCTTCTTTATCACAGCTATCTATCTATCTATCTATCTATCTATCTATCTATCTATCATTTATCACATTTCTTTCATCCAAATCATCTACTATCGGGTGTGTAGGCTGGGAATGTAAACTAATACAAACACTGTGGGAATTAGTATGGACAGCCTCAAAAAACTACAACTAGAAACACCATTTGCTCCAGTCTATACTAGTCTTTGGTACATTACCAAAAGATTAAAGATAACATACTATAATAATATATGTATAACCAGTAAAGCCTGGGGTTTTGAATGGTGAGACTTGCTTTTGCAATGTAACTATTCCCATAAATGCTAACATTCAAAGTTAAAGAGAGAGAATAATTTGTGCTTCACAAGTATATGAGAGTCCAACTATGTTGTGGGTCATGCATGTGTTCTGTGTGTAGGTGCATGTGTGCTGCTGGGGATCAAACTCGGGTCTTGTGCATGCAAGGGAAAGAACTCTACCATTAGCAAGAGCCACAGAGCTCTTTTTGGTTTTAGTAGGAAACTTTTTGCTGTCCCTCAAATCAAATTCTTCTCTCAAAGGTTAGGTACACATGGTAAGTATTAGAACATGGCTGCCATTAGAATTTTGTGATGTCTTCTTTTATAGCCATTACTTTTTCATCTTCAAGAATTGATCATTCATATTTTATATTTCCTGAAAGATGATAGTCCCTAAAATCTGTCATTGCAATACTTCTAAGAGTTCAATATGCTTTGAATATTTAAGTATTTTAAATTGACATTGGAAGCCATATTTGGAGAGAAATATATTATTACCTTTATGAAGACAGAGATTTGAGTTGAGATTACAAAAAAAACCTACTTCCTTTTCCATACACAAAAATAGGGAAGATCACTGAGGGAGCATTTCTGTTGTTATTATTGTTACCATAGCAACTGTTTTTTTAATCACATATTCATGCTCCACATGTCTCAGAAATTATTGACACTTTCAAAACCACTTATTAACTGCATCAATCAAATTTGATAAATACATGGTGATAGTGGCAAATTAAATTATGCTTTCAGATTTAATATGTATATTTATGCTAATATTAAGTAGAAAGACAAGTTCTTCTTTAAGCCAAAGGCAATAACCTCTCCTTTCATGTACTATGTTTGACAGTTTTAACTTTTACTCTTGCACTTACAGATGTATGGTGCATTAACTACCCGAGACGCTATAGCTGTCCTGCCCTATGGTCCCATCATTGGTAATAAAATTTCTCCATCTGTCTCCACCTGGCTGTACCAGTAGGTAGTGTTGGCATCAATAGAATAATGCCTGGAGCTCAGACAGAGGTGGGCTACCTAAAAGGGTTTATATTTTATGAAGGAGGGCAAGCCACACCATCACACTTGTAATAGGTTGGGACCAGTGTTTTTTGCAGACTCTTATCCAACGCCGAGGTACAATGCAGTGTCCTTATCTTCTGGCCATCATGAAGAAGACCTTGCAACAAATATCATGTTCTATAGCTGGCTCTTCAGACTTTTCATGTTTGTATAAAAATTAAATGCATGCTTAATTAGTCTATACTAACAGCACCCAAGAAGAAAAAATGCTTCTATTATTTTCCAGATCTCTTTGCTTCTGTGCTTCATGGCAGTTCAAAACTCTTCCTTCCTCGGTGTCTTAGAAATTTTCAGGTTGTGGGCCTTCTTAAGAATGGATGACCTGGGCTTGGAGAATGGTGCAATATTAGTTAAAGGGTATATAGCTTCAGTTAGACAGGAGGGATGCATTTTAGCAGTCAGTCACATGACCAATCACCAATTGTGAAATATTAGATTTATAATATATTAATAATATGCAAATTGCATATGAAAAAATACCAAATGAATAGGTGTTAGACATTCTCACTACAAAAAGTATGCGGAATGCTAGATGGGTTAACTATACATTTATTTATCAATCAAAATAAAATTTAAAAGTAGAAAGTATAACTTGCGTTTTTCATTTAAAAAACAGAGACTGATTCATTCTAAGGCTTTCGTGAAGATTTGCCTGTGAAAATAAAAATAATTTTATATTACTCTTTGGAGGAATACCTTGGTCTTCGTGTTCGGATCCATCAGAGTACATTTTTTCCTATCAGCTCTCAGCCTCTCAGGAAAAAACAAAAATCTACAGACTCTATAGCAGTACATTGCCAGCCAGCACTGCTTCATTTCAATTAGGTGAAAGGGTCCAGGTGTGAATAATCACTGAACACTTCCAAGTGTTGACTAAATTTCTTATCCAGAGCTCACGGAGAGTTTTTTTTTTTCAAAAATTAACACTGACTGAGTGGGTCTCAGCCTTTACTCTTCCCTCTTCTTGTGGTCTAAACATTTTGGTCAAGCTTCTGATTTCCCACACTGCACTGAATCTTTGCCTTCCTTACGTTCCAACTACTCTCTCATTTTTCCTCGCTCTTTTGCAATCCTTCCCAGTGTTTGTCTAGTATTATAATGACTTCTGCATTTATCAGCCTCCTTTTACTGGGTAGCAAGCCCCTAGAGGACAGATAATAGATCTTGCATATATTAAGGGCCAGATAAATGTTTTTTGAATTGAACTGCTTCTGAATTGGATGGTACTGAACATTATCCACACTTGGTAAATAATTACTGAATATTAAGTGCAAATAGACTCTACCCTCAGGAGTCACTGTCACCTATCTAGGGACAGAAGTGAGGATGCATGTCATACGTGTGTGTGTGTGTGTGTGTGTGTGGTACGGATTTCAGCAAATACTAAAATCAAAGATAAAGAAGTGTTTGCTCATATAGTCAACAAATATTTATTGGCTACCATTGTGCTAAATATTATATTAGGTACTGAGAATGCAGTGATAAATCAGACAGGATTGGTCCCTGTTCTCATGGACTTTATAGATGCTAGAAAACTCAATACTTAGTAGTGGTTATCTAGAAATTTAATTATTTGCCATTGTGAGATGTGCTTTGAAAGTGAATAGCCAGATGCCATTGGAATGAATAATGGGGAAGAAGCATGACTTCGCAGGTGGATGAGCTGTTCCAGAGACCACTGGTGGGAAATATGTAGATATTACCTTGCAAATTACTCCTCTGCCTTTGGCTCCAGCCTTAGAGAACTGACAAACAAGGTGGTTTACTGATGATTGCCTGGAACCTTGGCTGGACATGTTTGCCCATCTATCCTTGGACAAAGAGATATTATGGGTCCAAAGCAGATAATCAGATTCTCTCTCCTTTAACTCTTGAGCTGAATGACCCCAGAACTGAGAAACACCTTGAGTGTATCTAGGAGGCTGTGCCTCAAGAGAGTGTCCATTAATTTTTAGCACTTTGTTTTGTTCCAATGTCTTAGTTATTATCTTTTCTATCAACTAGATCTTTACCTACTTTGGATTCAATGAGCCACCCCATTCCATTACAATAAAATGTTTTTCCCCCTCTCTGCTTAATCCAGAGTCAGTTCATGTTACCTGCAGCTAAAGAACCCTATGCCCTTGTATGTTCATGATTTACAGGCAGCACTTTGACAGGGTGTTTTTCTAAACTTGGTATCAAAGTTCAAGCAGTGTAGGTAGCTTGGGATACCAGCATGCACAAAGGAGTAGGGCAGGAAGAGTCACCTCATAGTTAGAAGGAGCAGTGGCTGGACTTGGTGGCGCAGTGCCTACATAGAGTTCCCTGCGTGATCTTGGTTCTTCACAGCATGATAGCATGATACCTGGGCTTCAGGGGAATGGGAAGAGAAGGGGACAGGAGTGGGGAGAGGGGAGTAAAGAGGAGATGAGAGGAGGGAGGAAGGGGAAAAGGAGGGAGGGAGAGAAAGAGAGAAGAGAGCAAGAGCAAGAGAGAGAGAGTGTGTGCCTTGGAATCAGTGGAACTACTTACACCATTTCCGGTCCCTTAGAATTAAGTCGTTAAGGGTGTTCCACATTCACAAAGAGGGAAATTAAGCCCCACATTTGGATGGGAAAAGTGTCAACAGATTTATGGGTAAGTTTTTAAACCAACACAAAAGTAGTATCACTTCTGCATCTCTATTGCTTTTCTCTCTGACAAATTAAAATAAGTAAATGCCCTCGGGAAGCAGTGTCCTCTTGTTTAGTGCCCACATATGATAATGGATCAGAAGATGTCATTTGAGGAAAAGTTAAATGGGAGTGATGTACACTATGTTTTATGATCATTCCTCAATATCTTCTTGATATCCGTGTGTTTAGTTCCGCTGAAGATTACCTGTCTTTTATCACTTTTATTTTTCACTTAGAGATGAGAGGATATAGTTTAGATTTTGGAAACTGGATATTTACTCTATAAACATGAAAAAAAATGAAGGCAGCCTCATTTTAGGATGTCAGAGGCAGATGGAAGTTAGAATCTAGAAGTTCACTATGTCCACACTTATGACAGGCCACTGGTTACAGCAAATAAAAATAGATTTCCCAAACCTAACATATTAAATTCAATACATTTCTCTTTGGTAATAGCAGATAGAAATTTCCGTTATAATAAACTATTTCTGAGGTTTATGTCTACCCCTAGACATTCTAAGGAAGAATGAGTTGGTCAAACAAAGTTGGTTGTATTGAAGGTATTTCATGGAATGGTTGTTTATTAAAAAATCATTTATACCATAATTTTCTAAAACTATTTCAAAAGTAAAAACATTTGATCTTTGAATATTGTTTAGCTTCAGAGTGTTTTTAATGATAATGCCTGGGAACCTATCTCTTAAATATCTTGAATTCTTGTAAAAGTTGATTCTACATTTCTCTTTGTTTTGTTTTTCTTTCTTTCTTTTCTTTTCTTTCTTTCTTTCTTTCTTTCTTTCTTTCTTTCTTTCTTTCTTTCTTTCTTTCTTTCTTTCTTTCTTTCTCTTTCTTTGTTTCTTTCTTTTATTCTAGATTCTTAATGTCTCATAGTTTCTAGAAAGAAGAATCCTCACTAGTCAGAATGAGTTTTCTTGGTGTTTTAGGAATGAACAGATCTCATAAAAGGTTCTTTCTGATTCTCTTAAGGACAGTAGGGGAGCAAAATTTCCATTAAAACTTAGAAGTATCTGTGCTTCTTCTATATACAGAGTTAGCAAATCAAAATTTGTTCATCTCGCTAGGTGCTGTTCAAATGTCAGGGGACAAGCAGGTCCCCTGACAGTGCCAAGCTTGGTGCTTTGAACTATGTACTGCAGGCCCTGGTATGTGCCACAAAGACGCAGTATGAAATGCCAGCTAAAAGCTCTTTAAGTCCAATTAGAACTGCTTCACAGTAGATATGTAAGTGGGTCTACAAATAAAATCTTTACTATTTCCAGATTTTGTTTAGTGAGGATGAGGAGTGGCAGAACCATTGCCAAGGGTAGCATTTCCAAAGTATTGCTGCGCCCAGGAACCCCACAAGGTTGATGCTTACCAGGACTTGGATGTTAGAACACAGGCACCAGAGAGCATTGTCTTTCTCTATCACTTAAAGTCCTATGGACGCTCCCTATTGACTTCAGAATAAATTTTAAATTCCAGTTAACATAATTTGCATGACCTAGATTATGCTTCTAATCTATCATTAATTTTACAGCCATGTAGAAATAATCTATAACTATGCTATAAAAATTATTTTATAGCTTGCTTGTTTGCATACATAGATTATTTGTATGGAAACTACATATGGTAATTAGTTTTCTATACCAAAAGTTATGAAAATACTTTATCAGATGATTATACCATCATTTAATTTATTTAATTAATCCCCTATCATTAGACAGTTAGATTGGTT
>PVKA01009115.1:0-69789 GCA_004027165.1 Ctenomys sociabilis
ATATATATATATATATATATATATATATATATATATATATATATATATATATATATTCCTTTTCCTTTCCTTCTTTGCCCTTTTCCCCAATCCCAGTTGTTCTTTTCTTTTGAGCAGTCTCTTCCTCTTCATTTCTGTGGTTCATAAGCTACTCAGCATTTGCACTATTTTGTTACAGCAGCCCAGGAGACTAAGAGGGATATGTCTTTACCTGGGCCACAATAACAAGGATGCACATGTTTTTTCTTTTGTATTTTAGGGAAGGGTTTACAGTTTGTTCAGGTTCTCACTACTAGATCAGACTCATATTGATCTGCCTGTTTACAGTCTCTCAAAGGCTGGGGTTACAGGTGCATTCTACCACACCCAGTCTCAATGGCTGTCTCAGCATGCCTTGGGGGCGGGGCTGGAGTGGCAGCCCTAGGGATTGAACCCCCAGTCCCTGTGCATGCTTGCAGGTGCTTTAATCAACTGAGCTATTTGACCAGTCTCTGCACGTTTTAGTATACAAGTGCATTTCAATATCTTTGTGCCAGCTTATGAACATAAATAAATATGAACAAAGATCACTGCTCCCATAAAATTCAAGAGCCAAGTAATATGCTACAATCCCACACAATTGACCTAGAGATGCCATATCTGAAACAAATCACTAGATGTTAAAGAGAATAAACTAAAAAACTGAAATGATACCTTTTATATGTAGTCAAAACAAAAGATAAAATGTAGAGTTATTTGGCTATCCTAGAATTTGTGTTGCTTAGGTGCGGGTTATCATTAGTTTTTAAAACAACTTCCTCTTAATGCAGAAGAAAAGCTCAAATTCAGTGTATGTAAAATAGACCAATGATAGTGTGTTTCATTTGTCACTATTAAGATTTGCATGTATGTAAATTTTAAAATGTAAGGTGCTTTAGTTACTTTCTTTTTGAAACACAATACATGACACCCACAATTCCAAGAAGGATAATTTTATTTTAGCTCACAGTTACAAGAAGTTTCAGTCCATAGTCATTTGGCTCTAGGACATGGTATAGCACAGAAGATACAACCCCTAGCATAGGATCAGGAAGCAAAGAATGAACTCAAGGGGGAAGGGAGATACGCCCTTCCAGGCCATGTACCTAGGAAAATACCTCTTTTAAAAAGTTTTCACCTCACAACATTACATTCAGCTATAAAGATATCAGTGGGCTAATGCACTGAGGAATATCATGTTTGCATATTCAAATCATCTCCCAGAAACCCCGCCTAAAATTATATGAGGCTTTGGTGGAATATCTAGATATGAACTATAACACCGAGATTGCCTGGAGGTAACACTGAAAGCCTTTATCTGTGGAAATATAGGAGAAAATTACCCTGGTAACAGAATGGTTACTTAGATAACACTGTGAAGTTTTTTTCACAGTGATTAAGTAGTATTTGGACCTCTTAGGGACTATATGCCACATTTCTTACCCATAAAAGAAACAGATATGCTACTTTGTCACTATGAGCTCATTGCAAAGAAGTCTAGCCAAAGAAGAAGTAGGAAGAAATGCAGCACATAGAAGTGAAAGTACATTTTAGAGAATTTATTTTGGTCCCACAAAAAAATAGGTACTATGTAAATTGTTTTCTAGGTTGATATTCCAGCTGACGTTGCAGGCTTTTGATATCACACATAATACAAAAATATACATTCTTGGTTTTACTTTTATGGGTCATTTATTCTTAAGTTCTCTTGAAACAAAGGAAGAACTGTTTTATAGTTAGAGAAACTTCTTTCTTTTATGTGATAGTTATCTATTAAACCAAGTACATAGAGCAAAATGAATTGGTATCTCATCTTAAAAAATGCACTGTGACTTATAAACAAGATCAGTGAAATGTGGTTTATTCCTAAACATGAAACTTGTAAAATGTCATTTAAATATGCTCTATGTGATAAACCATTTTACAATAACTTAAAACCTGTTTTTGACTTTTAAAAAATATTTTGGCACAGCAGCAGAAAAAAATTTGAAGTTCAGAGTTCAAATGTTCTTTCATCCTTTATTCAAAGGAAGATATCATCTTGAAAACTACTGCATGCTCTAATGTTTCATATCCACAGGCAGTGAAACTCCATAGAAAATAAGTGTTAATGAAAACAAACACCTTAACATTCACTTGAAGTGCTTTGCTAAGAGAAATGAGCTAAGTAAAAACAAAAAGCAGAAAGACAAAAGGCAAAAATTTAAACCTTACATATGGGCTGTGACTAAATCATTGTTTCATTGGATACTGGATTGGCCCTTTCAATGTCTTTAGCAAAGGAATGTACACAACTTGATTATAGCATCTCTGAAAAACATTTGTAATTTAGAGATCTGTAGATAAAGATTTAGCAAACTACTCAATTAAATATTGGAGTATATAACTCACTTTCACTAAACAAAATACCATTTTGCACTATTTCTTCAAACTTTTATGACTGTAAAATGGTACACCTAATGTCTATTTAATTAAAGGGCCAATAGGATTGATGCAGTATAGTACAGTACAATTTGGAAAATTCACATAAACTTCTGTCATTTGATTTTTACTTTCTGAATTTAGGCTCAGAAGTGAATTTCAGTTTTGAGGATCTTGGTTCTATTGTGCTGACAATGATTTCATTATCAATTTTATGCAAGGCCAGTTACACTATTGCTTCTCTTGTGCCAACAGATGGATTTAATTCATTGTTTGAAGTAGCAGGTAAGAATTCTTGAAAATAACTTGTGCTTACTCTCCATAAACTTAATATAAAAAAGCTGACATAAATTTTTGCTGTCATCCATAGGCCACACATATTTAGAATAAAGGGATTCTGATAATGTTCTTCATTTACTGGAAGTACATTATTATGAAGTAAATGTTATTACATTATACTGAATATCTCTGTGCTATAAAAGGCTGGAAGAATGATGTTCTATTCTCTCTCCCTTTCAATAGTTCATAGGCACTGCAAGATAATCCACTAATATTATGAACTACTGGACTATATTGGAATATTTTGCTGAATTCACATACCTACAATATTTAAATGGCAAAGGAATACCTATCTCTAACAAAACTAAACAACAAAAGCAGATAAAAAAGAAGGACCATTATGTATCTGTATATACAAAATAGTTAGGATAGATGTACAGCTACTTTCTCTTAATGAGAAGATTTGTACTAACAGTATATGGACAGGATATCATATCTTCATCTTGTGCTATGAATAACCACTAAGAAGACAACAATATGCGATGTATTAATTACTGACACTGTCCTACCAACCTGTTTTGAAACTGTCTCATTGCTGTTTTTCATTAAAATTAATAATAAAAGAGAACTCCCCCTTAGTGGATACTTTGATTTCAGCCCCATGAGACCCTCATGAGAAAATCGTTGGAGTCTTGTCACACTTTGGAAATATAGAACTATGAGCTAATAAGTTTGTGCTGCTTTAAATCACTATGGTTGTGGTAATTTGTTATGCATCATTAGAAAAGTGATACACTGGCTGAATTAGATACACTAATCCCCACTAATGTATACATGCGTAATGTGTGATCTTTTTCTGAAACAAAAGGCCTAATTACACTTAAAATTCCTATGTGCAAAGATATATTAATCAAACTCAAAACTAAAGTGTCAAGAATGGCATTATGCATTTAATAAAAGTAAAATTTAGAGTAAAATATACTGAAGGAGAAAAAGAGGGTCATTTTCTGATGGTACGAACTATAATCAATACTGAAGATTTTTTTTTTTTTGCAGTACCAGACAAGTCCTCATTCTACTGAGGTATCACCCTAGCCCCTAATACTGAAGATTTTTCATTATGTTTATGCTTTTAGGAGACCATTAAAGAACACACCCAAGTTTAAATATTACAATTTACTCTGAATTGCACTTAAAACCTCATCACCTATATGTCTCTTCCACTTGTGAGTTAGTTTGAACTTATCTACATGCAAACCAGCAGAAACAACCCATGATTAGAAAATGGATCTGCCTAGAAAAGAAAAATGACTACATATAAATCAGTGACCAACAATATATTAACAGACATGCCACAGTCAATGTACAATACATTTGAAATCATTTGTGCAGCTCATATGAAATAGCAAAATCTAGATAGAATCCCATGAACAAATCTTGCTTCTTACCCACGGACTTCAGAGTATCAAGTCCTTTAGAAGACTTCACTTGCAGAAACTAACATAATACCTTATAAGTGAGATATATCTTTGGCTAAGAATTTATAAATCAGATACAATGAAAGCAAAATACAACAACCATACAAAAAACAATTGGACTGAAACCTTGTAAGAAAAGTAGATGTTGGCTGGCCAGGGAGCTCAGTGTATTAAAGTGCCTGGTTAGGCAGATGCAGGGACCTGGGCTGATCCCTGGCATGCTGTTCTGGACCTTCCCTTGGGGCTTGCAAAGACCTCAGCGGAAATTGGGTGTGGTCATGCATGCCAGTAATCTCAGCTCTTGGGAGGCTGAAAACAGGAGGATCACTATAAGTCTGATCTGTGTAGTGAAACTCTGTAGACCTTGTACTAAAAATAAAAGAATTGTCGGTAATTTGAGGTAGTAAAAATAATATGATAATTTTTATACCTGTGTACTTTTGAAGAATCAATATCAAAACCTAGAAACAATTATCTCATTGTACTGTAGAAAGCATTAAAACATCCTTTTTACTTATGACATTTCTTTGTTTTATAAATTTCCCTGAGGAAAGACAAGGGACCTTAGAAGCCACTGTCCTTCAAGTGTGCCAGAGACTTTGACACAATAAAATTGTTTATATGTTATTCATCATATTCCTTTGAAATTGCTTAATACAATGTCTACATTCTGAGCTTCATTTATCATCATTTATTACTCTAGATATTCTGTTATTACCAAATATATTTTTTCAATTCTTGTTGTTTTACTTGTGCCTCTGTGCACATCCCTATCCAGGATCTAGTGAAATGTTCAATGAAGTTCCTCAATTTGTATATCACTTTCTGTAAGAAAACTTTCACAGTCCTTGGTATTGAATCACACACATACTTTCAAACTTGAAGCTTGGAGTTATTTTAAAGGCTCAGATAGTATTTACAAGGCATTTTTTATTAATGAAGCACTTGTTTATTACTTTTTTTAAATTTGGCATTATCTACAGACATCACAAACTATCACTTGTTAATTGGCAACAGCCACAGATTTCTCTTTTTTGTGAGAATATTGTTTTTGTTTTTGTATTTAGGACAGGGTGTACAGGTTGTACAGGGTGTGCAGGTCACTGAGCAGGTTGAACTAATAGTGATCCACCTGTTTACAGCTTCCCAAGTGCTGAGATTACAGGTGAGCACGATCATGCCCAGTCTAGAGAATATTGTTTTCTTGGGAATCTGAATCTATCCTTAGACCTCACTACTCAAATATGGTCAAATACATACTAGATATTAGTTTCTAGTCCTACAGGCATTTAGATTGCTCTTCAAGCCCTTTTCTTTTCTTTCTTTCTTTTTCTCTTTTTTTCATTCTTTCTTTTTGGAGCAGGAATCAAACTCATGAACTCATTGATCTCATACTTGCCAGGCATGTGTTGTACTACTGAGCTATATCCTGTCTTTTATTCTTTAACAAATCAGCCAGCTATGATGTCCCTTGAATTCTCCTATTCTCAAGACTGGTTACAGACTAGAATGCAGCTTCCAAATTATAACTGCAAGTATAGATCCCCTCTTTAAATGATTTTACCTTTGTTTCATTTTCCAGTACTGGAATTTGAACCTGGGGCCTTGGGTATGCTGGGCCCAGTGGTCTACTGATGAACTATATCACCAACCCATTCTGATGTTTATCATCAGGAAATGGCTGAGAATTAAGAACTAAGTGACCTGGATATTAAATCATTACTGCCTTCAATCATCCTTCTCTACATCTACCTCAAAGAATTTATTACGTTCCTTGGGAGGATGGACTGAACATACAGATGAGTGTATAACTTTCTCTGGCTCTAAACCAAGCATTATTTTACTTTATTTTAAATGAGAATAATCTTTAATTTATTTTATTATGTTATTTTTGTACTCATTCATTTTATTAAAATTCAATAATAATTATATATCAAATTAATAATCATAGACAAATATTGAAATGAAAAATATATAAGATATAGACATAGTGAATTTTAGAAAAGTATTTCTGAAATGAATACATGACATGAGATTAAAAATAAATTGCACATTGTAAAACAATTGTTTATAAACTTAAATGAATATAAAAATAAAAATTGTCTAAAATAAACATGAAGAAAGACTTCACAGATCAGTCATATTATAAATCTTTCTGTGCCCAAATCAAGAAGAATATTATATAATTAGATTTCTCAAAGTAGAATGGGCTAGAAAATAAATATTTAAAGATTGAAAATTTCTGAATTTAGTTAAATTATAGCATCACATTTCCAGGAAAATGAACCTTTTGCACAAGGAATATGAATAAAATCATATCATGATACACAAAATTGAAATTATCCAAAAGTATTTGTGAGGAAAAAAAAAACCAATAAAGCATATACACAGAAAAAAACATTACCTATGAAAGAAGAGAATTAAATAGCATCGTATTACACATTAGAAAAAAAAGAACAAGTGGGTAAGAAACTAGACTTATTTATTCAATGGATGGAAAAAAATAGTTCTGTCCTCATTGAATTTTACAAGTAGCAATCATTCCTTTGAAAGCTAAAAGTAAAATATTTTCCAGTTATACAAACTAAAACTATTCTAATACCTCCAGACAGAGCATATAGAAAATAACAATGACCATAAACCAGAAGGCAAGAGAAGTTGTTGTGTGGTCCTGGATAAAGAGTAAAGAGCTCTCAAAATGGTAGTTATGCGGGACTATGTAAAATATAATTATATTAAATGAACCCATTTAAAACATCACTAGGCCGGGCGTGGTGGTGCATGCTTGTAATCCTAGCACTCGGGAGGCTGAGGCAGGAGGATTGTTGTGAGTTCGAGACCAGCCTGAGCTACAAAGTGAGCTTGAAGCCATCCTGAACTGCATAGTGAGACCCTGTCTCAAAAAGATAAATAAATAAATAAATAAATAAATAAATAAATAAATGATCATTGAAAATTTCTACAAAACAGTACCAATCTTGTTTTAAATGTAGCATTTTTTGAGAGATAGTTTTCCTTTTTTATTTCTGAACAGGAAAAAATTACACTATAAGGGTAACTACTAAAATGACTATAATTTTTTCCCTTTCAGCCAAATCTAAAGAAACTATAACATGTCATTCAACCTTTGACTACTCAACTTCAGCACTTTTTCAGTAAAATTTTAACCCATAGCCCCGTTTTCTGTTTTCTTTCTGAGACTCACTATTTCATGCATAGTTTCAGGTTTTGCATATCTGGTGGTAATGATCTAAAAATGTTTCATTTCCTTCTCTTTTCTTTTGTCCCTCAAAAGGGATATGTCATAGCAAATATATTTCCTAATATGTTCTACTCGAAGGAGTTTAACCTAGTACAGTCTAAGAAGTGTGATATTCAAATTCCAGTGAAAAACACCAATGCCATATTTCTTTTAAGGAATTGATTTTCTTCTGTATGCTCTTTGCTGGAATTTTTTTTAACAAGCAAAGATTTGTTTGCTGAATTCATTCTAGTCTCTAGGCAATCAGCATCCATCTTGCTGCCTAATGCAAAAAAATGCTTTTCTTTTCCTGAGCAGAACTGTGTATAATTAAAATACGCCAAAGGAAGAGCAGGTGTGTCACAAGGATCCACTAAACTTAATGCTTTTGTGAGTTGAAACTATGGATGAATTGCTTTAGCAGAAGGATACTTTCTTCTATAACTGCAAACTGCGCATGGAGATAATATAGAAGAAACTGAATTCACAGTTTCCATAATCCAGGAGGCTACAGTCTCCCATCTCTGACACAATGAATAATTTATTTTGATGCTTAGACAACTCAAGGAAAATCTGAAGAGGCAACTTGACACCATCTCCTTTTTCTATGTCAGCCTCCATCCATTTTTTTCTCATCCTTTCTTCATTTGTAGTACCTATGATATAAAATGGCCCTATAAATTAGTGTAGAGTAATAGTAGTATTTAAATTACAAATGACAAATAATATAAAATCAGAAAGAAGCTAGGCTCTCAATGATGTCAGACATCAGAATTATACATAGAGATACAACTCAAAAGCACCAGGCATCAACATAAAGATTCAATGGTCAGACCTCCATGGTTCCATACAAGACAAGCAATCAAAATTACACTGTAATTAGCACTACCTTGTTTGAGAAATGCAGCAAGGTATCAGTCACCCAAGTGGATGACAAGAAAATCAAGCACCATCCCTTCCCAAAATTTCCTTTGTTATTTTCAAGTAACTTTGCTACATAACGCAATTCCGTATTGGATCAGTTTACCTAAACAGCTATACTTAAAATAACTACAGGTTGACTCTATTTTGACCTATGTTTTACTCACATTGTAACTTTTCTTTGTAAATTGCAATTACCAAAGTACCTCGGTGACAACCCACTTCTAGGACCACTAGTATTCCTAGGAACTGTTTCTCAATAAACATTTTCTTGTTTTAAAACCTTTTATCCTTTATAATTCATTCTTCAATTTCAAAAGGCATATATTCTATGCATCCAACATCTAACAGATTAAGAGTTGCATTTCTCTTGTGTCATTTTGGAGGGCACATGGGGATAATTGGAAGGAGGTAAGGGTTTCTTTCTATTTCAAGTCAGACCTAAATGTTTTGATGATTCTAGATTGTGATTTGTTTACGTAACAAAAAATCAGAGTCTATTCTGTTTTTGATGGTTGCTTATGCCTTTTGTGATTTTCTTGAGCTACATTCAAAATTGAAATCAGGGATGATGGTGTTATCTTCATATTTAGATTTCTTTTATGTGACACCTTTATTTTTCAAAGCATGGTCTTATATTTTTATTTTGTATGTGGTATTTAGAACTCTACACTGATTATTGAATTTACTTGTATTTCTTTATTGATTTTTTTCATTTTAGGTAGCTCTTTGCTATGGCCTTTTGAATTTCTAATTATTTTACAGGTCATAATCTTGGGTATCTGAGACTAGAGGACAAGTTTTGGTAGTTTATCTTTATTATTTACAGTTAATATTGCCATTAAGTGCTAATATGCTTCTTTTCATAACCATAAAACCTTTTTTTTCTTTTCAACTAGAATCCCCTGAAGCCCTAAAAAATGAGTACTCATATATATGTATTCCTTTATAACTATATAATCATATCCTAGGATAAAAAGGGAAAAAATTCATGCTCATCCAAAAAAAAAAAAAAAAACTCAATATATTTTGTTCTTTGACCACCAATACCAGTAGGAGAAAATTTGTAATCATGAGTTTTGGTGATCGTTAATCAAAATTTTCACTGGCAATGCTTCCTTTCATAAAGATGGCTGTCATAGCAGGAATCAGTTATAAATATGCTGGTCTTGTGCTTTTGGAAACACAGTTTGGATCTGTAAATGAGAATTTATAAAGGATGCGAGTACAGTCATGAGAAAGAATGGCTAGGCTAGCTGACATATCTTCTGGTAAATCTCCACATAACAACCACTTGTTCAAAAATAAGAAAAACTCAGGGGATGACCCAAGGGTAGACAAAAACCTACAGAGATTAACAGGGGTGACTTCTTTTCTTCTTTGATTTTGCAGATGAAAAATTCAGTGTCAGACTTCCCTACTCCTCTAGAGTGTGTTTCTGAGCAGTAAAAGTTATTCTGCTCTTACAGTCTGAGGAACAGCTATTTAATATTTTTCTATACTCATGCATGGACTGCTTATCCCCTAGAGGCAAAATAAAATTCAGAGAAAAATATTGAATATAATACTGTTTCACAACTGGAATTATACTGTAAGAGATAATAGAAAAATGGTCAGAGGTACCACAGATTCAAACTTTCTTTGCACTGAGAGACAATCCTGCTTTGTATTTAAAGTATAGATATAAGTCACAATTCTTACAGTGTCATATTATGCAGCTCCTATTAATGAGCTAGAAGTTTCCATTCATAGTCTTCTTCACCCTAAGATCAAGAAACTAAGTACTTTAATTACTGTAAATTATCAACTGCAAACTGTTCAAAGGAAAGGAACAACTGGGATGAGGGAAAAGGTAGCTTCGGTAATTGTACTGCTGATTTCTTCCTATTCAAAGAAGTAGTCAACACTTAACTTTTCTCTATCCTTTTAAATTTCTTATAATTATTGACTAATTTGAAAATGCAATATGACAATAATATGCAAAACAACAACCACACTTGAATTACTATCAATTGTTTAGTGAAACTGTACTTCAGTTGTAACTTTTAAAAATATTTTTGTTTAAAAAATAAAAATAAATAAGAGGCTGAAGAGATATCCCAGTGGGCTAAACCTCCTGATTAGGCAAGCTTATTCAAGTGTAGGGACCGTGGTTTGATCCCCATGTCACACCACAAGTCACACCAGTCTTGCCCCCAGGGAAGGTTGTGCTGGCCAGAGTCTGGAACTAGTGGCACATGCCTGTAATTCCAGCTCTGAGAAGGCTGAAAACACAGGATTGACATGAGACTGAGCTGTGTAGTGAGATCCTGTAACAAACAAATACAAAAAATAATAAAATTAAAAATAAAATTTAAAAGGTATGAGAATCCTCTAAGAATAAATATAGTTAAACTTTTATGAAAGTGTCTAAGGGAAAGTGTTACAGATGTCTGTCAAGACACAAGTTTTAAACATCAGCATTGGCTATCAAACAATAATGACATGAAAGCATCAATGAAGAGCATATACAGAAGGTAATACAATCCTGACTTTAAATTATACTAGAAAGCTAGTGTGATAAAATTAGCATGATAGTGGTAAAGAAAATGCAAAACAGCAATAACAGCAACAATAAAAATACAGATCTGATAAACATTAAAACAGATTAGAAGATGCAGATACAACTGCAAACATACTCAGCATATCTTTGAAAAAGGGGCCAAACATGTTCACTAAAAGATCTGTATGTCTGCTAATACACATGCTAGAAATAGTACCTTTCCATTTTCCAAAATATAAAGCTACACCCATGCCAACCACAATGCACTAAAGTCTAAATGGATTAAGTATCTAAGTATTAACTGCACTGAAAGAAAAAATACGAAGTAGTCTTTCAGATAGGTGGTAGACTATTCATGAATAAAATCATACTTCATACAAAATATTTTAAAGAATCAACAACTTAGCATGGCATCTTACTAAAAATTTTCTGCATGTTAAAAGAAATCACCAACAGACAAAAAGAAAAATCACAAAAGGGAAAATGTTACAGCCATCTGTGCCTATGACAAAGGACTTCTATCTAGAACATTTAAAATATTTTTAAAAATCAGGCTCATAAAAGTGAAAGATCCAGTGCAAAAATAGGCATTTCAGATGAATGTACACTTTTCAAATGAAGACATACAAATGGTAAATAAATTTATGAAAAACATATATTGAATATCATTGCTCATTTAAGAAATGTAAATTAAAGCAACACAGAAATTCCATTCCACAATAATGGGTAATATCAAGAAATCAGCCAATAACAAATGCTGGAGGGGCTATGGAGTACACTAACTCTTTTCCACTGTTAGTGAGATTGTAGATTGGTACAACTACTGTGGAAATCATTATGGCAACACCTCAAAAACTAGGCTTAAAGGACCCATTCACAGTGATATATGTGCACTCATGATAGTAGCAGCACAATTTCTAATAGCTACATCTTAGAAACAATTCAAAATGTGCATCAGCTCCAACTCTCAGTATCCCAGTTCGATGAGTGTGTGGTGAGTCTGAGGGAGAGCCTTTGGCTTCTCCCCACTGTGGTCGGCAGAGCCCCCGGCCCCAAGCCCACTGAACGAGTGACCAGCCTGAGACATACAGTGCCAACTCGCCAAACAATTCCAGGAGTCCCTGCCCCCAAGTCCACTCAGCAAGTGGGAATTTCTCTGACTTTCAGCATCTCAGTTCACTGAGTGTGTGATGACTTTGGTTTCTTCCCCTGTATGCTGCGCTATCTGGAGCCCCTGCCCCCAAGCCCATCAAGCAAGAGACCAGCCTGAGACCTAGAGGGGCGACTTGCCTGACAACTCCCCCAGAGACCCTGTACCCAAGCACACCAAGCAAGTGGGAATTTCTCCAACTCACAGCAACACAATTCAGTGAGTGTGTGGTGACGCTGAGCAAGAGCCTTTAGCTTATTCCCATTCATGCTCTGTGCCATCCAGAGCCTCAGGACCCAAGACATCATAGACAGAAAACTGCGTGAGACACCCCAAACAGTCCTGCCTGGCAACTCCCTGGACCCCCTGCCCCAAAGCCCACCACAGGCGCGAGAACTTCCATGACTCTTCTGGCATTCAATCCACCGCTGGCCAGCCTGGTGAGTGTGAGGGAGAGGTTATGTGCTCCCCGGTGCTACCCTGACCAGAGACTAACAGAGGGGAAGCACAGGCTCACAGCTGTACCATAAGAACTACAGCAAAAATGAACTGAACACAACAGCTAGATCCAGGCCAGGCATAACTGGATAATCTGAAACTTAAAACACTGGCACTGAAATCTCATTACATGCTAAGGGGATAACTGCACAAAAGCTCCACACAGAAGGTCAGAGGTCAGTGCTATACAAAATAACAAAGACAAGGAGAAAAATGGAATCTGAGGCCTCGAGTTCACCAATAAGTGCAGAGGACACTAGCTCAGCTAAAATGAATGAATTAACAGAGATGGAAGAAAAGAAACAACAGCAGAAAGGCATAGAGGAATACAGACCAGAATTAATGCCTGAAATAAAAAAGAACTTTATGAATACATAGCATTTGAAGTAATGAATCAAATCCAGAAACATATGGGGGAAACTAAATGCCCACCCAGAACAAGTGCAGGGAACACTATTCTACCTGAAATGCATGAAGTTATAGCGTTGGAAACAAAAGAAAAACAGCAGAAAGGTGAACAGGAACTCAAACGAGAAATAATTTCTGAAATAAAAAAAAATTATTTGGAAGCATAGCATCTGAAGCAAAGAATCAATTTCAGAAATATATAGAGGATACTGAATTTGCAAGAAAATCCATAGCAGAAGATATAATAGCTACCTCTAAAGAAGACATTGATAAAAAAAAATCAGAGAAGATCAGAAATATGATGGACTCTTAGATTAAGCAATACATGAAAGAAATAGAATGCATGAAGCAGAGTCAAAGAGATATACAAAAACTAACAATATCATAATGAGTCTACAAAACCGTCTGAGTGAAAGCAGAGTTTCAGATCTTTAGGGCACTGGTGCAGCTACTGAAAAAGTGAGAAAGGATCTCTTAAATACAAGAAGGATGCAGGAAACAATAATCCATCACCTGCAAGATGACGAAGATGACACCAAGATAAAGAAGGTGAACTTACTTGGCATAAATTAGAATGAAGAAGTAAATACAAATGATATAAAAAGAATATGGACAGAAGTAATCTCAGAAAACTTCCCAAATATGAGGAAATGATCCAACATTCAGGTGACCGAAGCATACAGAGCACAAAGTACCTTCAACCCAAGTAAAAACACAAAAAGACATACAAGAGTCAAGATCCCAGAAATTCAGTGTAAGAATTAAATACTGAAAGCTGCTAGAGAGAAAAAGCAGATCACATTAAAAGCAAAACCCATCAGAATTACAGCAGACTTCTCTACAAAAACCATGAAGGCACGGAGAGCATGAATCAGAGTTCTTCAAGTACTGTATGAAAAAAAATTCCAGCCCAGACTGTTATACCCTGCAAAACTCTTTTTCAAGTTTGATGGAGTAGAGAAATACTTCCACGACAAATAACAACTAAATAATTTCATGATGATAACACAGGCATGGTGGTGTATGCCTGTAATCCCAGCACTCAGGAGGCTGAGGCAGGAGGATTGTTGTGAGTTCAAGACCAGCCTGAGCTATAAAGTGAGCTTAAGGCCAACCTGAACTGCATAGTGAGACCCTGTCTCAAAAAGACAAAAAATAAAAAAGAATTTCATGATGACAAAGGCATGCCTACACAGATGAAAAATGTTCCAGAGAGAGACCACAATGCCCAGAACTCCATGAATGAGAATGGAAGGAACCCACTAAACAGGGCCCACAATTAAATACAGGATAAAAGGAGTAAACAACAGCGCGCAAATATCATGACAATCATAAGTCAACACATTTCAATTAGAACCATCAACGTAAATGGACTCAATTCACCAATTAAGAAAATTGACTGGCACAGAGGATTAGGAAACAAATACAACAATATGCTGCATACAGAAAAGCACACTTAACTTGGAAAGACACGCATAGGCTCAAAGTCAAAGGATGGAAAGCAATACTACATGCCCAAGAACCTCACAAAAAAACAGAAGCACCAATTCAGTACTCAAACAGTCTCAACTTCAAACCAAGAATAATCAAACTACACAAACATGGCTAATATATGTTGGATAGGGGAAAAATTCAAGAGCAAGAGGTAACATTCATGATTATCTATGGAACCAACTCAGGAGCACCAAGCTCCATAAGACAAAGCTTAATGGACATGAAAAACCTAAAATCCAAGATGGCAATCTTAACGGGAGATCATAACACTCCCTTATCTCAAAAAGATAGATCAAGCAGACAAAAAATTAGCAAGGAAGTAGCAGAACTGTACCAGACCTTGGAACAAATGGACCTGGTGGACATATATAGAATGCTGCACCCAACCACAGCTGAATACACATTTTTTTTTCATGCACACGGGTGACTTTAAAAAATAGAACACATACTATTCCAGAGGTCATGCTTAGGTATAAACAACAAAATAGAAATTATCCCATGCATATTATCTGACCACAGTGCAATGAAACTGGAAATAAATGACAAAAGAAGAAAAAACTGCTAAATTCATGGAAATTAAAAAACACCCTACTCAGCAATCAATGGGTCTCAGAAGAAATTAAACAAGAAATTCAACAATAGCTAAAATTCAATGAAAATTCAATCACAATGTACCAGAAATTTATAGAATGCAATGAAAGCAGTTCTTAGAGGCAAATCTTAGTTATGAACTCACACACTAGGAAAACAGAATGGGAGCAAATAAACACCCTAATGTTGCTCCTCCACCACTGAAAAAAAGAAGAACATACCAAACCCAGAGCACAAGACGGGAAGAAATCACAAAGATTAGAGAAGAAATTAATTCAATTAAGATGAAAACAGTTCAATGAATCGACAAATCAAAAAGTTGGTTCTTTGAAAGTCTAAATAAATGAGAAGCCTCTAGCCAACCTCATCAAAAGGTGGAAAGAAAAAATGCAAATAAAAGCAATAAGGAATGAAAAGGGTAAAATCACCTCAGACTCTTTGGAAATTCAGAGAATATCAGTAGTTACTTTGAGAATCTTTATGCTCACAACATGGAAGACACAGAAGAAATGGACAGATTCTTCGAAAGGTACAAATTACCAAAACTGAACGAAGAAGATATAACAACTCTCAATAAGCCAATAACAGTCAATGAAATACAAAACGCAATAAAAAGCCTACTGACAAAGAAAGTCCAGGTCCTGATGGATTCCCAACTCTATTCTACAAGAAATTTATAGAAGATATAATCCCTACACTACTCAAGCACTTCAATGAAATGGAAAAGGAAGCAGTCCTCCCAAAATAAATTCTGGAGGCAAGTATTATACTGATTCCAAAACCAGGGAAAGGGAAAGACACAACCAAAAAAGAGAACTACAGACCAATCTCCATCATGAACATAGATGCAAAAATCCTCAATAAAATCCTAGGAAATGGAATACAGCACATCATCAAGTAGATCCTACATCATAGCCAAGTAGGATTCATCCCAGGAAGGCAAGGATAGTTGAATATTTGAAAACCTGTCAATGTAATACACAATATTAGTAAATTGAAATCTAAAAACCACCTGATCATCTCAATTGATGAAGAAAAAGCTTTTGACAAAGTCCAACACTCATTCATGTTTAAAACACTATAGAAAATTGGAATAAATGGAATCTACCTCAACTTCATAAAAGCTATCTATGACAAACCAACAGCTAACATAAACACAAATGGGGAAAAACTTAAATCTTTTACTCTTAGATAAGGTACAAGACAAGTATGTCCTCTATCTCTCCTTCAATATAGTTTTGGAATCGTTAACCATAGCCATTAGAAAAGATGGGGAAGTAATAGGAATAAGAATAGGTAAAGAAGAAGTTAAACTATCACTATTTACAGATGACAAGATACTTTACTTGGAAGACCCAAAAAATTCCACTGAGATATTACTAGAATAGATATGGATATTCAGTGGCATAACAGGATATAAAATCAGTACTCAAAAGTCAATAGCATTCATCTACACAGATAACAAGCACACTGAGAGAGAAACTATAGAAACAATATCTTTTACAATAGCACAATGGAAAATGAAACACCTTGGAATTCACTTTACCAAGGAAGTCAAAGACCTTTTCATGGAAAATTACAACACCCTAAGAAAAGAGATTATAGAGGATTTCAGAAAATGGAAAGATATTCCATGTTCCTGGACAGGAAGAACCAACATCATGAAGTTGGCCATACTCCCAAAATTGCTGTACAGATTTAATACAATCTGTATCAAACAGCCATCACCATGCCTCCCAGACCTAGTGAACTCATTTATAAAATTTATTTGGAACCACAAAAGACCTAGAATATCAAAGGCAATCCTGGCCAACAAAGACAAGGCAGGAGGCATGAAAATTTCTTACTTGAAATTTTACCACAAAGCCACCATGATAAAATCAGCATGGTGTTGGAAAAGAAATAGACATGAGGATGAATGGAATAGATTAGAAAATCCAGAGGCCTCTGAAAACACACTCAGGTACATGATCTTCAACTAAGAGGACAAAAAAGCTTACTGGAAGAAAGACAGCCTCTTTAACAAACTGTGCTGGAAAACATGGCTTTCTACATCAGGAAAACTAAAATTTGAACCAGCTCTATCACGATGCACTAAGCTAAAGTCAAAATGGACTAAATATCTAAACATTAAAACAGAAACAATCTAATGGAAGAGAAATTAGGAGGAAATCTTGAAGACATAGGAGTAGGCAATGATTTCATGAACAAACATGTATTTTCACGGGAAACATTCAAAGTATCAACAACTGGGATCAACTCTTCTTGAGGAGTTTCTTCACGTCAAAAGAAATTATGAATGAAGTGAACAGACAAACCACAAATTTTGAGGAAATCCTCACTGATGAGAAGTCAGACAAAGGTCTGCTCTCTAGAATATATAAACAACTGAGCTATAATAGGGCCCTCAAATTTAAAGGTCCAGTTCAGAAATAGGCATCTGAGATGAATACATACTTCTCAGAGGACTAAATTAAAGAAGAGAATAAATATATAAAAAATGCTCCACATTGCTAGCCACCCATGAAATACAAATTAAAAGAACAATGAGAAACCATTTCCCTCCAGAAATAATGGCTATCATAAGGAAATCAACCAACAGCAAATGTTGGACAGGATGTGGGAAAAAGGGAACACTTATCCACTGCTGGTTTCAATGTATACTGGTGTACTCACTGTGGAGAATAGTGTGGAGACTCCTCAAAAAAGTAGGACTGGCAATCCCATTCAAGCTGGCTATCCCCCTAGTGGGAATTTTCCAGAGAAACTGAACACATTACATCATAGTGATATATGTGTACCTAAGTTTATAACAGCACAATTTGTGATAGCCAAATCTTGGAAACAAGCAAGATGTCCATCACATGAGGAATGATTAAAAAACATGTGATATTTCTATATAGTGGAGTATCACTCAGCTACAAAGAATGATAAACTTGAAGTATAAATATTGAAGTGGATGCGACTTGAACATATACTCATAAGTGAAATGAACCAGACACACATGTGCACATATCACAGCGTTTTTCTAGTATAAGAAGTCAATAGAAGAAATACAAATAGAAATGTACAACAACTAAAAAGATTTTAGTCAGATATTTAGCGCAAACTGAACGTTGTATGATACAGGGTGCTAATCAGATTTTCTCCTGTATGATTAAGAACCTAACTTCACAGATCAAGAATTGGATAAATAGAAGGGAGATAAGGTCATCCAACATTTTGGCCCCAGCCTTTCAAGGTCAGCGAAGACTCAGGACATAGGAGAACCTGTTCCGTAACATCATGAAACTCAGTTGTGCCCCAAATTTTCTGATCAAGGAGATTATGGAGCCACAGAGGAAGGAAATCTATGATCTATAGTGTGCCTGGGGAGAGTCACATGGAGAGAAAACTTTCTCTCAGGCTCTTGTAGAATGCAAACTGGTCAAGCAATGGTTGTGACTCATCCACGTGGCTGACACAGACAAAGGATCTACAAAGTGAGGGACAAGATTACAAAATCAGCACTGTGGGGACTGATCTGATTTCATTAGATACAATAGCTACATTTTTTTGTTGTATAGGTCTTGCTTTATCTCCTTCTTAACCATCCAGCAGAAAAGAATAAAAATGAGGTATATAATGTGGGGCCCTAATAATAAGTTGAGCTGTAAATGACTATAGTCAACAACTTCTTCAGATAACTCACTATTATTATGGACTGCTGGACTGTGTTTGATTGCATCTCTGAGTTCAGGCACCTATAATGGTTTAGTGACAATGGAGTGTCCAGCTTTGACAGGTCTATACAAAAAAGAGGGATACAGATGAAGAACCATGATGTGTTTGTATAAACAGTACAGTTAGGATAGACATGCAGTGCTTCTTTATAATTCTATGAGAAGCAAATTTGTACTGATAGTGTTTGGATAGGATATTATGTTAGCCTCTAGTACTATGGACAACTACTAGGAAGATAAAGTAGAGGGTATGAGTTATTGATACTGTCCTATAATTCAGCTTCAAAAATAAGTATACAGCTACATTCTCTTAATTCTTTGTTTAGAAACATTTGCTATAATAGTGTCTGTAAATTGAATAACATGTATGCACCTTATACAATAACAAAATATTACAATGTATTAATTATTGAATCTGTCCTTTTAATTTGATTTGAAACTGTCTCATTGCTATTTGTTCTTCAATAAAAAGTACATGAACAATGAATGAATAAAAGAGACGTGATATTTTTATACAATGCAAAGTTACTCAGCTATAAAGAAATAAACTCTTGGCATTTATAGATAAATTGCTGCAACTAGTGGCCTTTATCCTAAGTGCAGTAAATCAGAATCACATGTGTGAGCATTGCATTTCTCCTTACTTTAAAAAATTCCAAAAGAGTGCGTAATATTGAAAGATACAATAGACATAGTGAGAGGAAAAGAAACTGCTCAAAAGGAAATCTCATCTGTGAAGGGGGAGAGAAAAATCAAGGATGTGGAAAAAGGATATGCATATATACACAGCCTAAGTTAGATGATTATACTTTTAATTTCCAATTACCTTATGGAAAACTAGTTAGTTCTTATACTGACTGATCGACTTTGCATGCCTGAATATGGTAATCTGAGCAATTCTTTTGAAGATAGCAATACACAATATAATAATCATTGTTAATTTACTCTCTACTTGTTTGAAATTGTGTATAATTTTTATTTGTCTTTCTCATTTTAAAATAGCACAACATATAAACAGAACCTAACAATTTTAATATAATAATGTCATCATGATTTGTGTTCTAAGACCAAAAAACCTGGAACATAACCTTTCTAAATTGATTGGGTGATGCTAGGTTTGATATCACGATTTTAAGTGATATGTATAAAGCCATAAATAAATATAGTTTTGATGTGAAAATTTTGTATGATAAGATTTTTGCCTGTCCTGCCCACATAAAAGATGGCAGCAAAACTGAAACACTCAATTGTTTACAAGAAAGTTTGCATAATCCCAGCTCTTGGGAAGCTGTAAACGGATCACCGAGTCTGATCTAATAGTGAGACCCTGTAGACCCTTTCCTAAAATACAAAAAAAAAAAGAAAGAAAGAAAGAAAAAGAAAAGGGAAATTGGTAGAAGATTTCGTTCATTTTTTAGAAATTGTGTTTTGTTATTTAAACTTTTGCTCTTGTAGGTTTTGTTGAGCCTAGGGTATTACTGCTAAAAGGTCCTTGATGATGAAAAGAGACAAAGGTCTGCGCCTTCAACTCTCAATCATCATCCATTCCTCGGCAGGTCCCAAATATCGTCTTTTATCTAACTGATGTTTTCATATAATGCCTATAACTCTCATTTTTGAGACTGATAGTAGATATGCCCTTTCTACATGAATAGCAGGGATGTCTAGAGAAGTGCCCCAAAACAGGCAGAGCTTCCTCTTTGAGTAAATCCAATCTGGTATGGGCAGTATACATAGGTTATTTAACCTGTTTTCTTGCTTTCAAATAATTCTTTTGTTATTTCAGAAATTATTTCTGCTTTGAGTTCCTATTTCCCTTTCTGCTGTTGTTTCTTTGCTTGTGACAATGTTAATCCATACGTTTCAGCTGGAATAGTGTTCTATGCACTTGTTCTGGGTGTGCATTGGGCTTACCCCATATGTTTCTGGATTTGATTTATTACTTCAGATGCTATGTATTCAAATATTTCTTTTTTTATTTCAGGCTTTAATTCTGGTCTGAGTTCCTCTATACCTTTCTGCTGTTGTTCCTTTGCTTCTCTCTCTGTTAATTCATTCATTTCAGCTGAGCTAGTGTCCTCTGCACTTATTGGTCAACTTGAGGCCCAAGGTTGCATTTTTCTCCTTGTCTTTGTCATTTTGTATAGCACTGACCTCTGACCTTTGGTGTAGGGCTTTGGTGCAGTTATAACCATAGAGGAAAATGAGATTTGGGTGCCAGCCTATTAAGTTTGAGATTATCCAATTATGCCTGTCCTAAATCTAGCTTTTGTGTTCAGTTCCCTTTTGCTGTAGTTCTGGTACAACTGTGAGCCTGTGGTTCCCCTCTGTTGGGTCTTGGTCAGGGAGCACTGGGGAGCTCAGAAGCTCTCCCTCTGACTCACCAGGGACACGGGCCTGGAAAGAGTGAGGGAAGAGTCACACAAGTTCTCACTCCCTTGGAGGGCTTGGGGCCAAAGAATCCGCGGAGTTACCAGGCAGGCCTGTCTGGGGTGTGTCAGGCAAGTCTCTGGCTACTATCTCATGGGACCTGAGGCTCTGAATGTTGCAGAGCACACAAGGAGAAGCCAAAGGCTCTTGCTCAGACTCACCACACACTAACCAAACTTGGATGCTGAGGGAGTCTTATAAATTCCCACTCACTCGGAGGGCTTGGGGGCAGAGGCTCCAGTGAGTTGCCAGCAAGTTGGCCCTGGGTGTCTCAGGCCTGTTGCTTGCTCAGCGGGTTTGGAGGCCAAGGCTCTGGATATCGTGGTGGGCGCGGGTAGAAGCCAAAGTCTCTCCCTCAGACTCACAACGCACTTAGTAAATTGGGATCGGTTAATTGCTTTATGGTATCAATTCCTTTCAGAATGAGATGGTATTTCAGTGTTGTTTTTATTTGCATTTCATGGATGGCTAGTGATATGTAGCATGAGTTATTTGGATGGCCCTTCCATCAAACTTTAAAGAGAATTTCGCAAGGTATAGCAGTCTGGACTGGTGTGTTTTCATTTAGGACTTGAAGTACTTTTATTCATGTTGTTCTTGACTTGTAGTTTTGTGTGGAGAAATCTGCCATTATTCTGATGGATTTTCCTTTACATATGATCTTTTTGTTTCTCTAGCATCTTTTAGGATCTTTTTCTTGTGCTGGATTTCTGGGATCTTTACTGTTATATGTCTTGCTGTGTTTTTATTTGTGTTGATATTTAGACTTCTATATGCTTCAATTAACTGAATGTCAGATTGTTTCCCCATATTTGGGAAGTTTTTGTTATCACATCTGCCCATATTCTTTTTATGTGATTTGTATTGAATCCATCGTTCTCACTGCTGCCTATTAAGCTCATGTTCATCTTTACATCATCTTGCACCCTAGTTGTGTGTGTTACTTTTTCACTAGCTGCAATGGTGTCTGCAGATCTGAAACATAGGGATGGCCAAATAGTTCAGCAGATTAAATCGCCTGCAAGCAGGCACAGTGCTTGGGGTTTTGACACCCTGGCCTACCACGCCAGCCTTATCCCCAGGGTGTGCTGACCTGGCAATGGAGACTGGGTATTGTCGGGCGCACCTGTAATGCCAGCTCTTAGGAGGCTATTTACAGGCAGATCAGCATGAGTCCAATCTAACAGTGAGACCCTGAACACCGTGTAGCTCCTTCTCTAAAATACATAAAAAAGAAGATCTGAAACTCTATTTTCACTTTCATTCAAACAGATTTTCCAACTTGTGACTGAGTTTTAGTTTCCTGGGTATCTCTTTGAATCTGCTTCATGCATTATTTTTCTTTCCAATGTTCCTCATTCAAGGATTCCATCATTTTTCTATTATTCTCTATTTTTCATCAGTGTCTTCTTTAGAAGCACTTAGTAATTCTTTCATTACAGTCATCATTTCTTTTTATTTCAGAGATTATTTCTGACCTGATTTACGCTATATTTTTCTGCAATTGTTTCTTTACTTCAGAAACTATTAATTCAGAGTTTTCAGGTGTGTGAGTCCCAATTTCTTCTATGCTGCTATCTCATTGTATTTGTTCTAGTTGGTCTCAGGGCCTATGACTTCATTTTCCTCCTTCTGTTTGTCATTTTGTATAGCACTGTCCTTTGACCTTCAGTGTGGAGCTTTGGTACAGTTTTAACCTTAGCACCTACTGAAATTCTTACCCAAGAGAGGTTATATGGTTATGGCAATTATAGTTTTGTATTTACAGAAATACAATTAGGAGCACTAATAATGGGTAGTTATATTTAGCATTTGACAAACTTTTGTACCTAAATAGGTTTGCTTTTCAGACCCTAAGAATAAAAATTATGAATGCATGGTTAAGCAGATATTAGATTGGAAATTTGTACTTAAATTAGTTCCCCTAAATTCTGTCTGATGACCCCCTCTTTTGTACCTATAGTTTTCCTAGAAGACTAGTTCACCACATTTACTTGTTTCCATCTCTCTCAATCGAGATAGAAAGAGAGAGGATCTCTCATAAATCTGGGTCTAGCAATATGTCTCTGCTTAGCAGGTTTGAAGTCATGTAGATTTGTCTGGCTTGAGTCTGGCTGCTGTGCTCACTTCTTCCTGCTGTACCCCATGGAAGTGAATCTGCTTTGTTCCTCTGGCAAAATGTTCTACTCCTGGATTATCTGGGTTGTTCTTGTGCCTAGCCTCTCTGCAGTGACTTCACCCATACAGTTTCACATCAGGACTGTATGATGGAAGAGGTTCCTGCGAGTGTGCAGATGATCCCACACAGATGTTGGGACTGAAGGCACTCAGTGGGCTTCGTAGAGTTGAATGTCTCACACATACAATTGTGAGGCCTGGGCTGGGGTTAGAGGGGATCCAGTGGGCAAGACAGGGTGGGGATATTTTTATTTGTCTCCAGGAAAAATTTATCCTGTGTTAATTTTTGACTTGAAATTGTAACTGAGTTGGTTAATTCGATCTTTCAAATCTAAGATGTTTATCCAAACTTCCTCAGGCTGAGAACAAAAGCTGCAATATCTTTTCTACCTAGCTCAAGATGAATGTACAGAAAAGTAACATCTTTCTCAGAAAACTAGCATATTTACCTAATAGGAATATGCAGATGTTAGTTCTAGGAAGCCCTGTCTAGTTTCTTTTCCCCAGGGAGAACAGCTTAGAAATTTCCATGTCTGTTCTCTTCCTTACACACTTGAACACAGAGTTTGTGGTTTGCAGCAACAGAGGCTCCTCAATCTACTTTGGATTTAGGTTTGCATACATATTTTCCTCTTTATTTTATTGAACTACAAATATCAATGAGACAGTTTTGGGATTACAGGCCTGCGCCACCACGCCCGGCTGTTGACAATTTCTTTTGATGGGCAGAAGCTCCTCAAGAAGAGTTTTTCCCAGTTGTTGATTCTTTCATTTGTTTCCTGTGTGAATATATGTTTGTTCATGAAATCTTGGCCTACCCCTATGTCTTCAAGAGTTCCTCCCACTTTCTCTTCCATTAGATTGAGTGTTTCTGTTTTAATGTTTAGATCTTTAATCTATTTTGACTTTAAATTAGTACAATGTGATAAAGCTGGGTCAAGTTTTAGTTTTCAGCATACAGAAAGCCAGGTTTTCCAGCAACATTTGTTAAAGAGTCTATCTTTCTTCCATTGAGTATGTTTGTCCCCTTTTTCGAAGATCAGATGGCTGAGTGTTTTCATAGATGTGTCTACATCTTCCAATCTATTCCATTGATTCTCAGGTCTATTTTGTTGCCAATACCATGTTGATTTTATCACAGTGGCTTTGTCGCATAATTTCAAGTCAGGAATTGTGATGCCTTGTCTTATTGGCCAAGATTGCTTTTGCTATTCTAGGTTGTTTGTGGTTCCTTTTACAATAGCACCGCCGAAAATGAAATACCTTGGAATTCACTTAACCAACAAAGTCAAAGATCTTTTCATGGAAAAGTACAATACCCTGAGAAAAGAGATTACAGAGGATTTCAGAAAATGGAAAGATATTCCATGCTCCTGGATACAAAGAACCAACATCGTGAAGATGGCCATAGTCCCAAAGTTGCTGTACAGATTTAATGCAATCCCTATCAAACTGCCACCAACATACCTCCCAGACCTAGAGAAATCATTCCTAATACAGAACTTTAGAGATTGGTTAATTCTATGATACTGTGAATTTGGTGGTACTTGACAAATTTTTGAGACAAGTCAGGAGAGATAGTCACTATAATTTTAATATATTTGTCATTAGTACACAACATAGCATTTTACTGATTTCTTTATTTGGTTGTTTGCATCCTCAACCGAAATGCAACATCTTGCCTAAGAGCCTACTGTCTCATTCACCACTATAAAACTGGTCCCTAACACAGTTCAAATATTTGAAATGAATTAGATCTTTAGTATCATGAAAAACTGTTATCAGTAACACAAGTTCATTTGCTTGTGACTGATTAAATCTAAAAAATCCATTTATTTGTGAGAAAAGGAATTGCTCAAATCTAGACCCAAGGGGAAGGATGGAGCCATTTATCTAAAGACATCTCACTGTGCACAGATGAATGAAGCTCTTATAATAAGGATTAAAGTGGATGGGGAGCAGATAATGTAGGCCATTGTCTTTCCAATTTCTAGTCATTACTGATTTCTTTCTTATTAAAAGGAAAACCTCCTGGGGGCAGCATCTGCATATCCTGTGACAACATTTAGCCTAAGGGGAGGAGGAGGTAGCCATTTATGCCTGCACCCAAAGAACATTGCATAGAGAAAAAAAATAAGATTCTAAGCTCAAATCACACATAAGTAACCAGAGGCTTTTGATTTTTTTTTAATTATCAAACTCTTAAAAAGTGAAGTAATGCAACAATTTTGAAGACATCATGCATTTCATAGCATGCTTAAATAAGTCTATATGGTTAAGTAGCATGAGAAAATCTCTGTAAAGTGATTTTATTTAACTACTTTAATGCTCACTCAAAATGCACATGAATTATTTGTGTGTTATCATATAAAAGTGAGTATATTTCTGTCATTTGCAATGATTTTTATGTTAAACATAAACTTTGTATACTTACCCTGTTATTTAGTTTTAGAATGCCAGTGCTTCCTTCTAAGGGTCGTTTCTAGGTTCTTTCTGTCTTGAATGTAGAATTATTCAAAACAAAAACAAGTGATATGAAAGTTTTATTAAATATACAAAAGAGTACAACTTTAAAAGGCAAGGCTTGCACAAGTAGAACAGAAAAATTAATATCTTCTACAGGTGAAAATAGTCTGTTGTAAGAGACAATAGTAAGAAGGAGCTTAATGGAACAAATCCTTTTTGTATCTCCCACTCCTCAGACTGAAGTCAGATTTAGGCTATTACATCCAAATGAGCTCTAGTTCTGGCAAGAAGTCCACCATAAGTATTTTGCAGAGGTGTTGGGATTTTCTAAGTTACAGAACACACTGCAGCCAAAATAATGTTAGACAAACAGGATATATATTCTGAAGAGTGAACCTAAATGAAACTAAAATAAGGATTTAAGTAATAACATATCAAAGGGCTCAAGTAATTAGCAAACTGAAAATTAAAGCTTAATAAAATACAAAACACAAAAACAGATTCTTAACCAAATGAAATAGATTTGAGATAAAGTAAATTACAAAGCATCTTGCTTTCTAGACATCAAAGGTGTATGTACAACAAAAATCATCCCTGCCTTTTGCTCCACACACCGTTCCCCAAAACTGCATAAAAGAGTGGTGCACTTAAAAGCATCTAATTATTTTTCACCCTTTCCAGTCAAGAAGGGTGCTCTTTTCTTTTATTTTTTCTAATAAATATCCCCACCAACTTGCCATTTGCTATTTTGTTCATGTCAGTCTTCATTACCCCAAAAGAAAAATTCAAAAGCAAGAGGGATCTGTTGTTTTATTTTTGATGCCCAATTGTAGGGATCCTTTGCTGTTGGTTTCTTGGTATATCACAGGTAGGAATGGTGACAGGAAATAGGAAAACATCAACAAGAAGACAAGAGTTAGATTTAGGTGGAGGTCTGTTTGCTTGATTGGCAAAGGACAAGAGAACAACAGTAAGGGTATTTGTTTTTTTTGTTTTTGTTTTTTTTTTTTTTTTGGTTATGTATGTGGTTTATTTTATCTCAAGTATTTAAGATCATAAAATGTACATCCCAATTACATTGAGATGCTGACATTGTCATATTTGATCAAGGGTATTTGTTTATACCTTTGCAAATTCACAAGACACAAAGTTTCATAGTAACTGACAGCCAACAGTGTCCAGGCAAGATGTTTTCCTCAAGAATGAGGTAGCTTGACTGCTTTAGGCAATAAGGACTCATCTTTCACTCCCACATATGATCAATTTCCAGTTTCAGTGGCTCCAAATACCCAGTATGGGGCATCATTTTCTATATAGACAGATTCGTGTGACAGATGGGCAAACATACAGGAGCACTATCTTTGTCTGACCCTTATAAAATTCTAAGAAACAGTTTTTCTACCAGTTAGAAGTTCTTAAACAAGGTGACATTCTTAAAGAAGAGGGCAGATTGCCTAGCACCTCCTGCTAAACTCCCACAGAAACAAGTGGAAATGTTGGCCATACAGGAACGTGGGTTCCTTTCCAGAAACACATCTCTAGTCACATTGATAGGGTCCAGACAAGGACAATAATGGAACGAGCAGATAATGCTTAATTTGTTTTGACTCTCTTTTCAATTATTTGTGTTTTTTCTCTTATTAATTTCTTATATAATTCTTTTTTCTCCCAATTTTTCTTTTTTTTCATTTTAGTGAGAAAAGATAAAATAGAAATGAAACAGTTTCAAAACAAGTTAATAGGACAGTTAAAGTAATTAATACATTGTATATTGTTGTCTATGTACTAATTATTCAGAGGACAAGATGCAGATATGATATCTTATCTCAATAATATTAGTACAAACTTTTCTTCTCAATGAACTAAGAGAAAGTAGCTATATATCTATCCTAATTATCTTGTATACATGTATGTATTTTTCCAGCAAAATGATCCTTTATTTATATCCCCCTTTTTATTTTGTTTTATCCAAGATGGATGCTTCATTGCAATTAGAGAAGCTGTAGTTGGAGGAGTCTTTAAGGGACCTTTTCATATTTTATGCCAGAACAAAGAAAAATGCTCAAGTCAACAACACTTCTGATAATTGCCTGTTGTGCTGATAGCTACTATTATGCATTATTTTGCTGAATTTAAGTACCTGACAATTTTTCATACATATATCAGGTACTACGAATAAGTGGTTAGAAGACAACAATATGCATTACAATAGGAAATACTGTGAAATACATATTACATTTTAAGCCAATTTCTGTATCACTCCTAATTTTTTGTTTTAATACTATTTTGTATTCTGCTTATAAAGTAATATAAATAAACATAGGATTTATTTTACATTGGTCACAGAGGACATGTTGGTAAGTCAGAGAAGACATATCAGGAGACAACAACCAGTCCACCCCCAGACCTGGTGGGTATGAGAGGACATGCCAGTGGGTCACAACAGTCCTCTATGGACCAATCAGAAGGTAACAAGCAGTCCAATTCTATGTCAATAGGTCATAGAAGTTATGCCATCAGGTCATCAACAGGTCGTAGGAAAGATCAGGAGTCAACAAGTTACAGAGGACATGTCACAAAGCCATAATCCTGCATTTTCTCTGATCCATGCTTCAAAGAGCTGCACAAAAATACGGTATAAAAACCTATCATAAGAGACATGTCTGTTCTGCTGTCACAGAGGTATCTCTCAGGTTTAGTAATTAATGTGCTTGGAGTGTTGCTTTCATTTCTCTTTTTTTCTGGTTATATGGCACTGAAAGCCCTGAGTTAGATCCAGAACAAGTGCTTTATTTCTGCAATCTAGGAAACAATGGGCAGCAGCAGCTGATCCTGGGCTTGCTTCTAGAACCTGAGAGTCTCCTGTTTCTCACCCTGTTTTCTCTCTAAGCCAAAGAGTTGGTGATAAGTGCTCAACTGTCCTCTGTGGTAGGACTATGAGATGCTGGTCAAGGCTATCCTTTAGTGAGCCCTCAAAACTTCTGGAAAAGGGGTTAGATAGATAGCTCAGCAGCATAAACATATGCCTGGCACACACAAGATCCTGAGCTTGATCACCAATACTAAATAAAAAAATCTTGGAGACAACTTTTAAAAGCCCAATCATCTGACTATGCAAACATTTCCTTTCCCCAAAACTTCCCTTTCATGAAATTGTATCCAAAAATTATCCTGTTAGACCTCAAACCAGACCTCCATCTCTGGCTGGTCATCTATCTCCCTCCTGGAAAGGTAAGATTCTGACACAACCAACTTTCTCTTGGCACCCAGAAAATTGACTTACCATCTAACCCTTTTCTTCTTAAATTTTACCTTCCTCCCATTGTCTATTTGAGAACACCAAAAAAGATGGGATTTCTGCACTTTAAATGGATGTTTCCTTTCATCAGGAAGGACAATATTGTCTGGCTCTTGGAACTTACAGGCTGCTGTCTGGAGGAGGCCAATTGCAGGGAGGTGTCTTGGAGACCCAGCCCTGACTGCATTTCTTACTTCCCATCTCCACAATGGGCAATTCTGCCTCCAAACCTCAGGAACACCCCCTCAGCTGTCTCTTGCATGATTTTTCCAAATTGGAACTAAAAGGAGATATTAATTCAAAAACATTTATTTTACTCTACCTCCAAATGTCCTCAATATAGAACTTGTTAATTGGCCATTCTCGTGAGTTATGGGTACATTTGATTTCCAAATTCTCTAAGACCTTGAAAACTTCTCCAGAAAAACCCCAAATGTTCAAAGGTTCCCTGTATCCAAGGCTTTTTTACTCTCTGCTAGCAACATTCCCACTATCATACTCCTCTTTTTCCAAGTTCTTTTTGCTAAAAATGTCTTCTAATCCCAAAACACTTTATGTCCATGCACAGCACAACATCATCAAGCCCCCTCTAGAGGTATACCCACTCTGGCCTCTATCAATGAATAGAGTCCAAAGCACACTAGCCTGGATATCACATCCCGTGTTCTCATAAATTTCAATCAGACCATAGCCACTAACGTCAGTCCCTCTCTCATCCATGTATTTATCCTCTTCTCCAAACTTCATCAGCTTGCTCACCATCTATAGCCCAGGCCCTCACCAAGCCACTTTTTCTTTCCCTCTGACATGCTCTCATAATCTTTCTTTTCACCTGATATCTACCCAAACCATTTCCAATCCTATCCTACCTTTTGTAAAATAGCAAGCATTGAGGCCTATCTGTGTTCATGTTTCTTTCTCAATTATTGATCAAGAGTATTTCTTACAAAGAATGGGATCCTTTTTGGGAAATCCCAATAAAAGTCAAATATCAAATCTTTCAATCCTTAGTTGAACCTCCCAGCTAAAAACCCTGCCAAAGTCTCCACTTCACATTCGTTTGTCAATTGTTTTGGCTGTGGCAATCCTGACCTAATAAAAATCTTGGCCTAATCCCAGGTCTTCTACATGGGCATATCTGAACTACAAGTAGACTCACTAGACAGTGGATTGCCTTCTAAAGAAGTAAGCTCCTCTCCTGAGTTCTCTGAAATCTGGATGACCTGGAAAAGACCTGTTTGCTCTCATGGCCTTATATTCAGGTGGCAATAGATGTGGCTCAGATACCACGGTCTCTCCTTGACAGCATCAGTGGATCAACAGGAATAATTGTGGTCAAAACAAGATTTATTTTTCATCAAGTCAGGGGCCAGATTCTGTTTTTATTTAATATTCACGTCATTTGATTCTCTCTTCTATTATCTTAGTTGTTGGAATGAAGGGCCTAAGAGAAACATAAGCCATGACTCCATCCTTGTACCATTTCTTTAAACTACACAGCTTTCACTCATTCTTTCTTATAAATGACCCACTGCTACATTCTCCTTTTGAGAAGAGATATCCTCAATTGCGTGGGAATAACTATCTATCTATCTATCTATCTATCTATCTATCTATCTATCTATCTCCTCACTTCTTCTTGAGCCCTTCCTTAAACTACCAATTTTGAACCCTAATGAGACCTTCTCCTCTGAGGTGATCCAACATACCAAATCAAAAGTTGAACCTGATGTCTGGGATGCAGAAAATCCTTTCATATCCTTACACTGCAAGCCGCTCAAGATATCCATGAGGAATGCTATTCAAGATGTAGCAGTAAACTAAAACACCCTTATCACCAATCTTGACATTCAACTCATTATTAACTTCCCTAAAGTCCAAATTTTCACCTTACCCACACTTCCACTACATTTATTCTCTTCATTGTTTTAAAAATCTGATGGATGGATTCTTATGATTACTACATCTTCAAAAGATTAATGAAGCTGTTCTTCTCACTCATGAAGTGATCCCCAACCTGAACATTTTTCTCTCCCATATCCCCTCCAGTACTCAATAATTGACTCCTTCACACATCAAAGTTGCCTTATTTACTATTTCCCTCAGTGCTGATCCCCAACAACTTTTCACTTTTAATTAAACAGACTCCATATCTCTCTCCACCCAAACACTTTCATGGACAGGTGTTCCCCAAGGATTTTGGGATAGTCATCACTTATTCAGCCAACCATTCCAAGAGGTCCTTGAATCCATTGACCTTACCCAAAATCACCTGCTCCAATATGTCAATAGCTGTCACTTTGTGCACTCAAAATGACTCTATGTACTTCACTACCTCTTGTCTTAAATTCTTTAGGAAAAGAGGCTACTGTATGTCAGAATACAAACCCTGGATGATACAACAAATTGTCATTTGCTTCAGTCTTCGCTTCACTTCTTCCACTTGTTGCATATCCCCCTCCCCAAGTAGGTTATTAACAATCTTTCTCTGCTCTTCACAAAATGAAATCTCCTTTTGTTCCTCAGACTACTTAGTTATATTGGACTTTGGATCTCAAATTTCATACTCACTGCAAATCCCATCTTTGAAACTTCACACAAGTGGTCCCTAGGAAGAGTTCCAAATAGAGACTTAAATCATATTTCCTTTTAATCCCTCAGTTGGGCACTTAAGGCTCCCACTTTGCTCATATTCAATGTTACTAAGCATTTATGTAGTGAAATAAGTAATGATCAACTTGTAACACCCAGCTGAACTGTATAAACCTGGTTCTTGGTGTAGAAGACCCACATGGACACTGTTGTCAAAAATATAAAAAGAGAACTAAGGAGAAATTGGCGTGCTGTTGATTCTTCTGAAGAACCTTTTCATGATGGTTTTCCTGATATGAACTCAGGTGTTTTCTTCTTTAGAGTACCTACGGTCCTTGCGGTCACTTAGGATAGCTGTGATTCTCTTCAAGGGAGCTCTTGTACTTACTTAGAGCATCACTTCCTGGCTCCAAATAAAGCTCCATCTTTGTGGCAAAGATATTTCAACACACTGGCATAGACTTTCTTACATCCACCACTGGCCTTTGGGCCTTCCCAGGAATGATTCTTGGTATAGACTTCCATAAGTCATTGCTGTGGGCTCTTGGGCTATATCTGGATTCAAGACGGATATTTCCATGGGATCCAGGTCCTTAGCTGGACTCTTTGTGTCTATTGTTAGATATCTTGCACTTTTATCCATTTGACTTTTTGGTATATATTATAAAATAATCCTATAAATTGTGTGTCCTATATTAAATAATATGTTCCCTTACAAACCATGAGAGTAACACTTTCTATTTCTGGACAGCAAGAAAAGGGCTGCTTATACAGCCAGCTAGAGATTCTACCCAGCCCCAATTAATCAAAACACTTTAACCTTACAATAAATGGTTGGCTTCTCATTTTAAGGTCTTAGCATTAGCTGCACTTCTTATCTCTGAGGCCTGAAAATTGCTCTCCACAAACTCTTATATCTAAACATTTCACACATCCTCTCCTTTTCAGCCATTGTACATTAACACTTCTCTTTGTAGCCCGAGTTCAAGTCCTACTCTCTTGGCTTTTACAACCCTTGGTCACCTTCTTCTACTCATCTATGCTAAACACTGTCAACCTTCTAATATCTGTTTCTCTAAGTTCCATCACCCAACATTAGCTCACTGAGTTGTTTGATTTTATGCTCACATAGTTCCATCTCATAATCTTGAAAAGTGTTTCAAGGGCACCTGACTGTTTTATTGATGGAAGAACTTAAAAGACAATACCTTCCCAGGCAGGGACTGTGATCAGTGAAGTTTATCATGATAGCCAATCTTCCTACCCTCATTGAGAAGTAATCAAAGTGTCAACCTTCCCCACAGGGACAGTTTTACAGCAAGAAGAACTCATTGCACTCACTAGAGCTCTCACTATTGCAAAAGATAAAACCATCAACATTTCACAGACTCTAAATATGCATATAATATCTGGTGCTGAAATGAAAAATCTTGCATAATACAGGTCTCTTAACTGAAAACAATTCTACCCAGATAAAAATGGGCCCCTAGGGGGCCTTTGAGAAACAGTACTTCTACCCTTACAGATTGTCACTCACTGCAAGGAATATCAAAGACTTAACTCATGGGATGAACATCTCAAGCATATTATTTATAGAAATAACAAGGTTAATAGAGTAGCACATAGGCATTTATACCAGTCCTTTCTCCATTTTCCACTTCCTGAACATTCTTACATGTTCCTACTCAACCCAGGATATGTCTACTGAAAGAAATTGAGACATGACAAGAGGAACAATGGTGGTTTCTCCATTAGAATTTTATCATTCCTGAAATCTTGCCAAACAAATTTATTTCACCTTTACATGACTAGTTCCATAATGCATTATTCCTTTTGCTTCAATTCCTACAATTTCACATATATCTCATCCCTAGTTTTAGAATGTTTTATAGAAGATTATCACCAATTACACTATATGTCAAGCCTTAAACACCCAGAGAAACTTCAGATCAACTGCATTTTCTACACATCAAGTCTGGATATTTAACCCAGGCACTGACTTCTGAATGGACACTACTCCCATCTACTATGAAAAAAGAAAGTAAAAAGAAAATACTCAGGAGGGTTTGGCGGGAGGATAGTTGTGAGTTCAACACAAGCCTGGCCTACAAAGTGAGCTTAAGGCCAGCCTGAACTCTGTAGCATGAACTTGTCTCAAGAAAAACCAAACTAAAACAAAATAAAATAGTGCAACTCTATCTCCTTGTCCTAATTGACAATTCCTTGAAGATGCTGGTAAAGCTAGTGAAAAGGTGAGAAAAGATCTCTTAAAAACAATTTGAATGCAGGAAAAAGTAGTGCACCACATGCAAGGTGAAAGCAAGATGAACAATGTGAGACTAATAGGTATCAATGAGAAAGAAGGAGTCAACACAAATGATATAAAAAGAATATGGGCAGAAGTAATAGCAGAAAACTTCCCAAATATGAAAAAATGATCTAACATTCAGGTAACTGAAGCATACAGAATGGCAAATAACTTCAACCCAACTAAAAGCACAACGAGACATATAATAGTCAAGAAATTCAACACAAGAATACTATACTGAAAGCTGCTAGAGAAAAGAAGCAGATCACATTCAAAGGAAAACCCATCAGAATTACAGCCGACTTCTCTTCACAAACCATGAAGGGAAGGAGAGCATAGAGCACAGTACTTCAAGTCCTCTATGAAAACAAATTACAACCCAGACTACCATGCCCTGCAAAACCACAATGACCAGAATGAGCAGAACTACACAAATGAGAGCAGAAGTAACCCACTAAATAGGGCAACAAATTATACATAGGACAAAAAGGAGTAAACAACAGCTGGTAAGTAACATGACAATCACAAGTCAACACATTTCAATTATAACCATCAATGTAAATGGACATAATTCACCAATTAAGAGAAATAGATTGGCACAGTGGATTAGGAAATAAAACCCAACAATATTCTGTATACAAGAAACACACGTAACTCAAAAAGACATTCATAAGCTTAAAGTCAAAGGATGGAAAACAATACTGCATGCCCCAGCCCCTCAGAAAAAATGCAAGGGTAGCAATCTTATTCTCAGACAGTCTCAACTTCAAACCAAGAATGATCAAATGAAATAAAGAAAGCCACTATATACTGGTTAGGGGAAGAATTAAACATGAAGAGGTAACGCTCATAAATATATATGCACCAAACACAGGAACACCCAGCTATGTGAAGCATATCTTAACGGACATGAAAAAGCTAATATCCCATACCGCAATTTTAATAGTAGACCTAAATACCCCTTTATGCCACAAAGACTGGTCAACTAGACAAAAAATTAGCAAAGAAGTAGTGGAACTGAACCAGATCCTGGAACAAATGGACTTGGTGGACATATACAGAGTGTTCCACCCAACCACAGCTGAGAACACTTTTTGCAGATGCATATGGGTCATTCTGTAAAATAGACCACATACTCGTCCACAGGTCATGCTTAAGTATATGCAAGAAAACAGAAAATATCCCATTTTTATTATCTGACCACAGTGCAATGAAACAGGAAACAAAAGACAAAAAGAACAAAAAAAAAACAAACCCTAAGATGGATATAGTTCCTCTACAGTAGCACACATCCTACTCACATGAATCACCCACCACTCCAGGCTTCTAACTTCAAACCAGTAATGCACCTGAATTTACCTTATAGATCACTCTACAAGTATCCTCCTCTGTAAATATAAACTAGTAGTTTCACATCCTGTATCAGCCCTAATCCTCAGATTGGATGCAAAAGGATAATCACTTCCTTAAACATAGTCTGCCCATATTTTCTCTTCAGTTCCCACTTATGCTGGACTAAATGCCTACCCATAGTCCCTTTCATTATGTTTCTTATTTTGTTGGCTGTTATCGGCTTATTGAGAGTTGTAATATCTTCTTGATTCAGTTTTGGTAATTTGTACCTTTCGAGGAATCTGTCCATTTCTTCTGTGTCTTCTATTCTGTGAGCATAAAGATTCTTGAAGTAACTATTAATAATCTTCTGAATTTCCACTGGGTCTGTGGTGATTTTACCCTTTTCATTCCTTATCGCTTGTATTTGAATTTTCTTTTGCCTCTTTTTGATGAGGTTGGCAAGAGGCTTATCAACTTATTTAGTTTTTCAAAGAACCAACTTTATGATTTGTGGATTATTTGAACTGTTTTTTTTTCATCTCAATTGAGTTAATTTCTGCTCTAACTTTATGATTTATTCCCGTCTTTGAGCTCTGGGTTTTGTTTGCTCTTCTTTTTCTAGTTGCCATAGTCCCTTTCAAACTCAGGGCTCTTCTCTGGAAACATCTTATGCACTGCCCTTTTAAAATTCTGTATGGAAGGCCTTTCACTGCCTCCATATTCCCTGTACCTTATTCAAACCTATTATATTCTCTTACAAATTGTTTTACTTAGCAACTGTAGTCATCTCATTTGCCACTATACTGATTCTACCCTTCCCAAAACTTCCAAAAGCCTAGACACTCTCACTCCTACCTCCTTAAAACCTGGATAATAGGTATATATAAAGCTATTCCAAACCCTGTCAAGAATTATCATGAAAGCAGATAAGACTCTTTAAAGTAATCATGACCACCCTAGCAGAGGAAAAATTGAAAAGTCATTCCTCTTGTGTCCACTTGTCCTCTCTAAAAATGCTCTCCTTTTCTAGTGCACATCAACTAAATCAATGTCCCTGAAGATGACCAAACTGCCTCTTGTGACTGAAGACATAGCATCAGCAGGCTCATGAGTCACCATTACCATAACTTTACCCCATTCTTGACCATCTTGATGGAAAAATTATAGCATTATTCTCTCTCTTACTCCATAGAAACAATAGTTTAAGATCTATGGCTACATAGAACCCTATCAGACTTCTCCCCAAGCCACTCAACATATTTACTTTCTGTGCACTCATGCTCAAATCAATTCTTTATCCGTATTACTCACTTTCACACACAGCTAAAATCATCCAAAATTTTAATGGAGCCATCCAACCACCCTGCCAGTTCTGCCTCCACTTTTCCAAGATAGCAGACTCAGTAATCCCTGCTATCCTTGAAACGTGGATAAACAAGACTATACTTTCTTGAGATTGCCAGTTCCAGGGGGACAGTTCTTGCTGAAGTATTTCACATCAGATTCCTGAGTCATGAAAGTGGTATTAGACAAACTTTAAAGGCTCACTAACTGTGGGAACCAGCCATAAATCCTCCTCAAAATTGCCTCCATTGAATACAACCTTCTCCTCTGTGCATTTTTCAAATAAAACAAGATTATTTGGGGCTGGGAAGATGGCTCAATGGTATAAGCACTTCCCTGGCAAGTGCAAGTGCCTGAGTTCAATCCCTATTTCCACCAAAAAAAAAAATTACGTTAGCTAAGTTAGCTCTTTTCATCACTCCTGCAAAGATAGTATCCATCTCCTCCCACCTTCTGTCCATAACTTTAACCATCTGCAAACTGTTTTATACATGGCTGTGTACAGTTCCTTACAGGAAGGAGAAGACAGGAGACAGGGTCCCATGAAATATACTACCTTGTGGAGTTGCCACAGTACACAAATGCCTCAATATACCTGATGACAAAGACTTCCTAAATCAAAAATTATGCTTTTATGCAAGAACGTCCTGCAGTATTACAACCAACCTTACCCCATTTCTCGTTTTAGCAATCTTTATCACCTCTGTTGTGCTATATATGGAACAAATTTAAGGAAGGTCATAATTTACTTCCCAGTCCACCCTAAAACTCCTTATCCTGTCCAATTTGATCTCATGGAATGTATTTTCCTACAATAGGAATTTTCTCAGTGTGTGAAGACAAGGCATACATTTTTCTGTCTATAAACTGGATCAAGGCTTACACGTTAGACTGCTTAAAATCCATCCTTTTCTTAGCATCACCTGAACTACCCATTTTTTTCTCACCCATAACCCATGTCAGGATACAATGAAACATACTACTAGTCTCTTCAATGGCTATCATGGGGGGTAATAAGAGAAACTGTAATGGGATTCAGGGACTCCAGAAGTTCTCTCTTTCAGACTTCAACATGCTGGTAAAAGATCTTTCTGAGAGAATCAAACAAGTCTCTGATCACCTGGACGAATTTCAAGATAAAGTAGACTCTCTGACTTTAGTCATCCTCCAAAATCAGAGAGATCATGATCTACTAGCAGCTTTCTGTCTTCTCTACTCCCAGAACAGGCTGCTTCTATGTAAAACAAAATCTAGTCTCACTGGAGATAGAGTAATATATCTTCATGAATAGGTTTCCATACTCTTTCCTTTTATGTGTTTCCTTTTCTTTGTCATTGTTTCCTACCCACACTAGGCTTCTTAATGCTTATTATACTTTTACTTATTTTTTCTCATGTATTATTAATCTACTACAAAGTAATTTTTCAAGAATAAATCATGTTCATCTCCAAGGAGAATATTCAAGAACAATTCAAATAGCCTGTGTACCCCAAAAGTTCATCATCTCTTTTCAACAAGAAGTATCCAAGAAAATAGTAATGAGCTGAACAGTTTTCTATACTCCTTTAAAGCCATGAATGATAGAGCCTAGAGAGGGACACCACCAGTTCTAATGAGACCACTTACTACCTTAAAGAAACTTACTTAGGGCACAGAGGACATTGATTAAGTTAGAAGACACATCAGCACAACACAATAAGTAACCTGATAAGATCAGTGAGTCTCAGAGGACACATCAACAAGCCACAAGCTTGTCCAAAAATGTTATTAAAAAAGTCTTAACTTGTAAGAGACATTTCCTCTGTTCTGCTCACAGAGTTCCCTCTCAAGTTTAGCAATAAACCTGCTTTGACTGCTGAGTTTGTGTCTTTTCCTTCCTGCTGATATGTAAAGCCATTAAACTGAGAGACAATGCCTAGGATTATTGGCAGGTGTTCACCCAAATTGGCCCAAGTAGAAGCTTGGTACCAACAGCCTAACTGGATAACCATTAGTGCAGTGAAATAAAGCAGCTCTTTAGGTATAGCAAAGTGGCCAGAGTTCTATCCCCAGTGTGTTATGCCTGACCCATCCACAAGGCTTGCTAAGATAGCAATTGAGACCAGAGTTATGGTGCTCACCTCCAACATTTGGGAGGCTGAGAACAGACACACTACGAGTCTGAACTATGTAGTGAGACCCTGTAGACCCTGCAGATCCTTCCCCAAATAAAAAAAAATTGAGATATTTTAAGAGACAAAATTTTAAAAAATACTATCTTGGATAAATATCTACATCAGGGCAGAGTAAAGCCTTCAGAGACCTTTTATTTCTCACTATTTTAAAATATGTACATAGCTGTAAAAATTTTTACCTAGTGTCCACACTCAAATTTGGCAACAGTTTTTGCCTTTCAGCTGTGGCTATCAAAACCACAGATGAAAAGAGCCATGTGTCTGGGCCGGCTGGCCAAATAACTCAGCGTATTAAAGCAACTGCAAGTAGGTTCAAGGCCCAATGGTTTGATCCTCTGGCCTGCTGTGCAGGCCCTGCTCCTGGGGCACACAGAGATGATGACTGAGACTAAGCTTGCTGTTGCACGCCTATAATCCTAGCACTTGGGAGGCTGTGAACCGGAGAATCATCACTACAAATCCGATCTGGTAGTGAGACCCTTAAAACCCTGCAGATCCTTCCCTAAAATACAAAATAAAAATAAGAATAAATAAACAAAATGGCTGTGTATCAAAAAATGCATTTTTCTCTATATAGACAAATCTTTATGTAAGTAAAAATGATTACAAGATTAGTAAACACAAAAGGGTAGATAAGCTGTGACCTTTGGTTTAGCTACACACACTAACCTCAGAATAAAATGAACAGCTCACAAAACCTAACCTCAAGATTCATTTTGTTTTTTGTGGTGGGCTCAGCTCACACTGGGAGCAGGTCGGCCATGGCATGTGGTGCATGAAATCAAACTGCCATCCATGCACACTTGCCTGAGCTTGCTTAAGCAGGAGCTTTACATTGCTGAGCTATCTTGCTGGCCACTCAAGATTTCATTTTTGGTTTTTTCCCTTTATGTCTCCCCAAAAATGCACAATAGAGATTTAAAAGATATATCTTAAATGGTTATAAAGAATTCACTACGTTTCCATAAAATATCACCTTTTGGTTTTATTTTACAAACATAAAAGCAATTTACAACTTACAAGTGTTATGGAGGCAAACTTTTCTGACACATATGAATCTAGATTTTGTGATTGGTTCATGCTCCAATGCTAACATTGGAGTGTGAGTGCTGCACTTACATTAGGGAAAGTAGCCTACATGCAATGTAAAAGAGGATGCTTGTTCTTCCCCTTTTGCTCTTGTTGCTTTTGACACTTCTGCAGCCATGAACTGTTCTTCCTCTTCCACACTAAGCTGCCTTGAAGCCAGCTGACAGTAGACTAAAATCTCTACAAACTATAAGCTAAATAAAGCTTTCCTTCCTTGATTTTGGTATTTTGTTTAAACAAGAGAAAAGTAACTAAAACAAACATTTTACAGAGGACTTTACACCATTCATAAAAATATGGTATTTCTTCAAAATTATTGAAGATTTATTCTTGCTAGGGGATATCTTTTGTAAAGAGATGTCAGAAACTTACCTGAACATGTGATCTATTCCATTTCATTATAGACAGCTCATTGGGATACCTTACAACTGTAGCTGTGAAGCTAAATAAAATACACTTACCCTTCTCCTATCATGTGATAGAGAACATGACAGAGACCCCTTTTAAAACAAAAATAAAAATAAAAAGTTCCCACACAAAAGTCATTTCTATCATGCATTTCTATGGTTATGAGCCAGGGTCACAGGCTAGGAAACACAACAAATGCTGCTAGTAATGACATAAAGGTAAATGGAGGTCTCAACATACTAGATGTTAGGTATGCCAATTTCATGTCTCACAGAATTAAAGAATATATTTGAAGGAACAATGAAAGTTAAAAGTGTGAAAATATTATTGAAGCATAGCTACAGAGACAAAGTAGAGGATTTAAAAGAGAGTTGCTACAGAACCCACTTTTCTGAGAATGTTTTATAAAGAAAAATCACAAGGTGTATACAAAGTGTCAAACTAAGGTTAACTAATACAATTAAAAGTATTAACACTTATGTAATATTGGTGCAATAGGGAAGTAAATTACAAAGCTAGGCTACATGAAGGGGCTGGGGAAATAATTGAGTAGAATAAGCATTTCCCTGGCATGCACGAGGCCCTAAATTCAATCCCTGGTCCCTCAAAAAATAAATAAATGAAACTATGCTGCATGAAAGAATAAAGACATTTTTATGAAAGGATGTGCCATAGGTTCTTGTCACTCATGCAAGTAACACATATCTGGACTTTACTGGATCAGGTATTAACAATTATAGTATAATCAAGTTACTGGCTTACACTTCAGTTAATGATGTAGGTCTAGTCATTAACTTGAAGCCTTGCCTTTGACAGATGAAGATCCAGCCATAATTGTAATGTATTCTCATTTAACTTTCTCAATAGCTTAGCCATTTCTGACTTCCTATAATATTTTCATCTAACTTAGCTGTCTATATTATTCGCCCTCTGAAGAGGGGTCAGAAATGATGACTGTACTGGCTACGTTCAGCTATAGGGGGTCATAGATGTCATCAGCAGTCAGAGATACTTTTCAGAGCATCAGTCAAAATGTGCTTGATGAGTGACAGGTATTCACATCCTTGGTAACAATGTAGTTCAAATCTGGAGGAGATAAGGCCAAAGAAACAGTTAAGTGAGCAACACCAAATAATAAGACTGACAAGACTATTATGAACAAAATAAACAAGGATTTCCACCAAGAAATTCCAGTAGTAGCCACCAACAAAGAGAGTGAAAAGAAGGTCAAGTAACTTCAGTATCTGACATGGAACTAATGTGTCATCTGATACTTAAATACCTATTAAGACAGTAGAAGCATCAGAAATGTACAAACAACATTCAGTATTAAAAACTGCATAAGTGTCCCATTGTGTGCCATTAAAATATTTAATGCTGGGGCCGGGGCTATAGATCAGTGTTCTAAAGTAGGTGAGCTCAGGTATGTGCAGGGGAATGCGGTTCAATCCCCGGCATCACATGACATGCCAGCCCTGCCCTTAGGGTGGGCTGAGCTGCCCAATAAATAGATAAAATAAAATGAATAATAGAATAAAATGGAATGGAATGGAATGGAATGGAAGGGAAGGGAAGGGAAGGGAAGGGAAGGGAAGGGAAGGGAAGGGAAGGGAAGGGAAGGGAAGGGAAGAGAAGAGAAGAGAAGAGAAGAGAGAAGAGAAGAGAAGAGAAGAGAAGAGAAGAGAAGAGAAGAGAAGAGAAGAGAAGAGAAGAGAAGAGAAGAGAAGAGAAGAGAATAAAATTTCTAATATCAAATTTTAGAGGGAAGATTGCTTCATTAACTTTTTGTCTTCACTTAGGAGTAAGATACCAATCGAGGTCTACTTAGCCATTTAGTATAAGTAGGAAATATGGTACCTGATATTCTTGAATCCTACAGAAGTGAAAATGATATAAACCAAATGATCACACCAGCGAAAACACATTCCTAGACCACTACCATCAGAGATGAAATAAGTTTGCAAGTTGATCATTGTTTTTGACACTCTGGCCTTGTAAGTACACAAATTTCAGCATTCATCTTTCTACCCATTCAAGGGATAGCAAGGACTACAAATTGCATTCACAGAACTTATGAATGCCACTAGGGGCTTCCAATTTCATTTCACAGTGATTTATTCCATTTGTAACAAAACAGACTTTGAACTGTAAAGTTTTGGTGTGCATACAGATATGTATTTAGTTAGGCCCATTTTTTTTTTTTTTCGGTATCAGGGATTGAACTCAGTACCCTGAGCTTACCAGGCAATCACTTATTCTACTAAGGTAAGAATGAGTGTGATTTCTTTGTCAACAACATAAGGAGACTTTTCTACTACAACAACCTCTACTGGAAGTTAACCACACATAATCAACTCATATCTGAAAGCAACCATGTTGATATCTGTTATTCTTGGCTCTCAACATAGAAGATTTACACTTACTTAACATGGGACTACTAGAGTCCACAGGGAGGATTTCGGTGCATGCCTAGAAAAAAAGTCCAAGCCCCAGAGACTGGCCCCAGACAGCGCGGCCGACTCCGCCATCCTCCTCCATCCCGCCCATGCCTGCCCAGCTCCAGAGACCTGCCACAGACAGCGCAGCTGACTCCGCCATCCTCCTCGATCCCGCCCATGCCCATGCAGCAGCAGAGACCACCCGAGACAGCGAAACCCATGACCTGAGACAGCAGCTGACTCCAGCAGCCTCATGGATCCCCGCCCCAGTCTCTCCCAGTGAGTGGGAATTTGCACAACTCACCAGGCTTCCCAGATCAGTGACAGTGTGGTGAGTCTGAGGGAGAGCCATTGGCTTCTTCCCATGCGCGCTACCCAGATCCCTGCTAACAACCCCTCCAAGCCAGTGACTGGCCTGAAACCTCAGGACCCACTCATCAACACCTCCCCGGATCCCCTGCCCTAAAGCCTGGTGAATGAGTGGGTATTACCCCAATTCTCTGGGCATCATAGTTCAGCGAGTGTAGAACTCCATGCCCGCTGTGCCCAAGATATATTTCTCAGGGATTCCCTGCCCCCCCAACCGCCATGGCCTGGTGAGAGGTCCAGGCACACTGTGCGAGAGAAACATTTCGAGGTGATTACCGGTCCCAACCCACAGCCCCAGACACAGTGCAGGTTGGCCTGGAGTGAGAACTCCAAGCCTGCCACACTGGAGGGACATTGCTCAGCAATCCGCGGTCCCACGCCACAGACCAAAACCGAGCACAGCCTGGCCTGTGAGTGAGGGCTTCAGGCCCACTGCACCAAAGGGACATTTCCCAGCCTTCTCGGGTAACGGCTTGTAGACCCGGACCAAGCACATACTGGCCGACCCAGTACAGCCTACTCAGAGAATAAGATCATCCACTAATGTTTTGCCAGCCCAGAAGACCCATCAAAGTCCAGGCCCACCCATCTGGGGAACGACCTGCCTGACACAGGAAGGCTGACCCCAGGAACCAACAGAGGGGAACAAAAGGAGCTACAGCAAAAAAGGAACTGAACACAACAGCTAGATCCAGGATAGGCATATCTGGAAAATCTCAAACTTAATAGACTGGAACCAAATTGCATAAAAAGCTAAGGTTATAGCTGCACCAAAGCTCTACACCAAAGGTCAAAGGTCAGTGATATACAAAATGACAAAAAGAAGGTGAAAAATGCAATCCCAGATCTCGAGTCCATCAGGAAGGGCAGAGGACCCTAGCTCAGATGCAATGAATGAACTAACAGATACAGCAGCAAAGGAACAACAACAGAAAGCTATAGAGGAAATAAAACAATAAGTAATTCCCCAAATTAAAAAAGAAATATCTGAATATATACTATCTTAAATAAAGAATGAATTCCAGAAACATTGGGTGGAAAAACGATGCTCACCCAGAACAAGTGCAGAGAGCACTATTCCAACTGATATATATGAATTAACAGCATCTGAAGCAAAGAAACAACAGAAAGATCATGAGGAATTCAAAGCAGAAATAAGTTCTGAAATCAAAAAAGAACTTTTTGAAGTCTTACGATCTGAAATACCGAAACAAGTCCAGAAATATACAGAGGAAATCCAACTTGGAAGAAACACAACAGAAAAAGAATTAATAACTACCTTTAAAGAAGACATGGATAAAAAAATTGAGGAGATCAGAAATATGATGGATTCCTTGAATGAGCAATACAGAAAAGAAATAGAACACATGAAACACAGTCACAGAGATATAGAAGAACTAAAAATAGCAATCAGGAGTCTATCAAAACATCTGAGTGAAAGCGAAGACAGAGTTTCAGATTTTGATGATGCCAGAGCAGCTAGTGAAAAGATGAGAAAGGATCTCTTAAAAACAACGAGAATGTACAAAAAAATAATCCATCACCTGGAAGATGACGGCAGGATGAACAATGTGAGAATAATTGGGATCAACGAGAATGAAGGAGTGAATACAAATGACAAAACAGAATTTGGGGAGAAACAATCGCAAAAAATCACTCAAATATGAAGAAACAATCCAACATTCAGGTCAACGAAACACACAGAACAATAAATAACCTCTACCCAAGTAGAAACACATGGAGACATATAATAGTTAAGATCGAAGAAATCCAACACAAAAATAATATACTGAAAGATCCTAGAGAGAACAAGGAGCTCACATTCAAAGGAAAACCCATCAGAATTACAGCTGACATATTTACACAAATAATGAAGGCAAGAAGAGCATGGAGCAGAGTTCTTCAAGTCCTAAATGAAAACAAATTCCAGCCCAGACTTTTATACCCTGCAAAACTCTCTTTCAAGTTTGACGGAGAAGTGGAATACTTCCACGAAAAAGAAAAACAAAAGAATTTCATGATGACAAAGCTAGCCCTTCACAGGCTGCTGAAAGATGTTCTAGAGAGAGAGCAAAATGACCAGAGCTCCATGAATGAGAATGGAAGGAACCCACTAAACAGGACAGTCAATTCAACACATGATACGAAGGACTAAACAATACCAGGTAAATATCATGACAAACGTAAGTCAGCACATTTCAATTGTAACCATAAATGTAAAGGGACTCAATTCTCCAATTAAGAGAAATAGATTGGCATGGTGGATTAGGAAACAAAATCCATCAATATGCTGTATACAAGAAACACATTAACTGAGAAGGACATTCATAGACTCAAAGTCAAAGGATGGAAAACAATACCACATGCCCCAGCATCTCAGATAAAAGCAGGATTAGCAATTCTGTTCTCAGACAGTCTCAACTTCAAACCAAGAATGATCAAACAACACAAAGAAGGCCACTATGCATTGCTCAGGGGAAAAATTCAAGAACAAGAAGTAATACTCCTAAATATCTATGTAAAAAACACAGGAGCACCCAACTATGTAAGACAAATCTTAAGGGACATGAAAAACTTAATGTCTAAGAACACAATCTTAACAGGAGACCTTAACACACCCTTATCTCAAAAAGATAGGTCAACCACACAAAAATTAGCAAGGAAGTAGCAGAACATAACCAGAGCTTGGCACAATTGGACCTTGTGGACATATACAGAGTGTTCCACTCAACCACAGCTGAATACACATTTTTTTTCAGCTGCACACGGGTCATTTTCCAAAATAGACCACATACTGGTCCAGAGGTAGATGCCTAAGTATATGCAAGGAAATAGAAATTATCCCATGCATGCTACCTGACCACAATGCAATGAAATTGGAAATAAATGACAAAAGAAACCAGAAAAACCCACTAAATTAATGGAAACTAAACAACACCCTACTCAGCAATCAATGGGTTGCAAAAGAATTTCAACGAGAAATGAAACAATATCTACAATTCAATGAAAATTCAAGTACAACTTACTGGAATTTATGGGATGCGATGAAACCTGTTCTTAGGGGGAAAATAATAGCTGTGAACTCACACATTAGGAAAACAGAAAAGGAACAAATTAGCACCTTAATGTTTCACCTCTGACAACTAGGAAAAGAAGAGCAAACAAAACCCAGAACACAAAGACGGGAAGAAATCATAAAGATTAGAGCGGAAATTAACTCAATTGAGATGAAAAAAAAACAGTTCAAAGAATCCACAAAACAAAAAGCTGGTTCTTTGAAAAACTAAATAAAGTTGATAAGCCTCTTGCCAAGCTCATCAAAAATAGGCAAAAGAAAATTCAAGTACAAGTGATAAGGAAGGAAAAGGGTGAAATCACCACAGACCCAGTGGAAATTCAGAAGAATATCAATAGTTACTTCAAGAATTTTTACGCTCACAGAATAGAAGACACGAAAAAATGGACATATCCCTTGAAAGGTACAAATTACCAAAACTGAATCAAGAAGACATAACAACTCTCAATAAGTCGATAACAGCCAACCAAATATGAAATATAATAAAAAGCATAGCAACAAAGACAAGTCTAGGTCCTGATGGATTCACAGCTGATTATACAAGAAATTCATAGAAGATATAATCCCCACACTCCACAAACTCTTCCATGAAGTTGAAAAGGAAAAAGTCCTCCCAAAATCATTTATAGAGGCCATTATAATACTGATTCCCAAACCAGGGAAAGACACAACCAAAAAGGAGAACTACAGGCCAATCTCCCTCATGAACATCGATGCAAAAATACTCAACAAAATCCTGGCAAATAGAATACAGCAAATCATCACGAAGCTCATACAGCATGACCAGGTAGGATTTATCCCAGGGATGCAAGGATGATTAAATATTCAAATATCTATAAATGTAATACACTATATTAACAGACTGAAATCTAAAAAAAACCCCACATGATCATCTCAGGTGATGCAGAGAAAGCTTTTGACAAAGTCCAACACTCATTCACGTACAATGTCCTACGGAAAATTGGAATAGATGGATTCTAACTTAACTTGATAAAAGCCATCTATAACAACCCAAAAGCTCCTATAATCCTAAATGGGAAAAGACTAAAATCATTCACTCTTAAATCAGGTACAAGACAAGGATGTCCTCTATCATCTCTCCTATTCATTATAGTTTTAGAAACATTATCAACGGCCATTAGAAAAGAGGGAGAAATAAACAGTATAGGAATAAGTAAAGAAGAAGTTAAATTATCACTATTTATAGATGGCATGCTACTTTACTTGGAAGACCCCAAAAATTCCACCATGAAAATACTAGAACTGATAACAAAATTCAGAAGCATAGTAGCATACAAAGTCAGTACTCAAAAGTCAATAGCATTCCTCTACACAGATAACAAGCACACTGAAAGTGAAACAATAGAAACAATACCTTTTACAATAGCACCACAGAAAATGAAACACCTTGGAATTCACTAAACCAAGGAAGTCAACGATCTTTTCACATAAAATTACAACACCCTAAGAAAAGAGATTATAGAGTGTTTCAGAAAATGGAAAGATATTCCATGCTCCTAGATAAGAAGAGACAACATCGCAAAGATGGCCATATTCCCAAAATTCTGTACAGATTTAATGCAATCTCTATCAAACTGCCACCAACATACCTCCCACACATAGAGAAATCAATCCTAAACTTGAATAGCAAAGGCAATCTTGGCCAGTAAAAACAAGGCAGGAGGCCTCACAATTCCTGACTTGAAATTATACTACAAAATCACTGATAAAATCAACGTGGTATTGGCAACAAAGTAGCCCTGAGGATCAGTGCAATATATTAGAAGATGCAGAGGTATCTACGAAAAAACTAAGCCATCTTATCTTCGACAAAGGGGCTACACAAGCTCCTTGGAAGAAAGATAGCCTCTTTAACAAATGGTGCTGGAAAACCAGGCTTTCTTCATGCCGAAAACTAAAATGAGACTGAGCTCTGTCACCATGCACTAAGCTAAAGTCAAAATGTAATAAACATCTAAATATTAAAACAGAAACACTCAATCTCCTGGAAGAGAAATTAGGAGGAACTCTTGAAGACATAGCAGGAGGTAAAGAGTTCATGAACAAATATATACTCACATGGGAAACACTTGAAAGAATCAACAGGCCGGGCGTGGTGGCGCATGCCTGTAATCCCAGCACTCGGGAGGCTGAGGCAGGAGGATTGTTGTGAGTTCGAGACCAGCCTGAGCTACGAAGTGAGTTTGAGGCCAGCCTGAACTGCACAGTGAGACCCTGTCTCAAAAACAAAAACAAAAACAAAAACAAAAAAAAAAAAAAAAAAAAAAAAAAAAAAAAAAAAAAAAAAAAAAAAAAAAAAAAAAAAAAAAAAAAAAAAAAGAATCAACAACTGGGATCAACTCTTCTTCAAGAATTTCTGCACGTCAAAGGAAATTGCCAACAAATTGAAAAGACAACCCACAAATTCAGAAAAAAATGCCAACAAATAAGCTATCCGACAAAGGTCTGCTGTCTAGAATATATAAAGAGGGAGCGGGGGAGATGGTTCAGTGGGATAAGCACTTCCCTGGCAAGCGCAAGGCCCTGGGTAGAACTTAGATATAACAGGACCCTCAAATTCAAAGACCCAATTCAGAAATGGGCATCTGAGATGAATACACATTTCTCAGAAGATGAAATTAAAAACGTGAATAAATATATGAAAAAAGGCTCCACATTGCTAGCCATCCATGAAATGCAAATTAAAACAACTCTGAGATACCATCTCACTCCAGAAAGAATGGCTATCATAAGGAAATCAATCAACAACAAATGTTGGAGAGGTTGTGGGGAAAAGGGAAGGAACACTTCTCCACTGCTGGTGGGAATGTAGACTGGTACAACCGTTGTGGAGATCAGTGTGGAGACTCCTCAAAAGAGTAGGACTGGCTATCCCATTCAAGGCAGCTATCCCCCTACTGAAAATTTTCCCAGAGGATCTTGAAACATTATATCATAGTGATATATGTGTACCTATGTTTATACCAGCACAATTTGTGATACCAAAAACTTGGAAACAACCAAGATGTCCCTCACATGAGGAATGCTTCAAAAGATGTGATATTTCTACATAATGGAGTATTACTCAACGATAAAGAATGATAAACTTGTAACATTTATATTGTGGTGGTTGTCACTTTAACATATACTCATATGTGAAACAAACCAGACACACATGTGCAAATATCATATAGTCTCCCCCTTATAAGAGGTCAAAAGAAGAAATACAAATAGCAATGTATACAACAACTGAAAAGAGTTCAGCGAGATATTTAGAGCAAACTGAATGGCATATGCTGCAGGGTAGTAATCAGCTTTTCTTCTGGATGGTTACCCACTTAATTTCACAGATCAAAACTACAGAAATAGAAGAGCTGCAAGGCCATCCAACATTTTGGTCCTAGCCTTTCAAAGTCCGTGGATACTCAGGACACAGGTGAACCTGTACTGTAACATTGTGAAACTCAATTGTGTCCCAAATTTTCTGATTAACGAGATTATGGAGCCATAGAAGAAAAAGGCTGAAGAAGCATAGTGTGCCTGGAGAGACTCTCATGGAGAGAAAACTTTCTCTGAGACACTCACAGAGAGCAAACTGATCAAGCTTTGGCCATGATTCATCTGCATGGATGACACAGACAAAGGATCTACAAAATAAGGTACAGGATTACAATATAAACCCTGAGCAGTCTTCACTGATCTCAGCAGAAACAAAAGCTATGTCTTTTTGTATATAGTGCTTAATCTTTGTTGGTCTTAGCCATCCAGCAGAAAAGTATAAAAAATGAGGTATATAACATGGGGCCATAATAATAAATTGAGCTCTAAATGGCTACAGTCAACAACTTCTTCAGATAACTCACTGTTATTGTGGAATGCTGGACTGTGTGGGATTGTGTCGACTAGTTCCAACACCTAAATTGGTTTAATGGCAATGGAGTGCTTATCTTTAACATGTCTAGAGAAAAAAAGGGGGTATGCAAAGGAAGAACCATGATATGTGTGTATAAACAGTGCAGTTAGGATAAATATGCAGTGCTTCTGCATAATTCAATGACAAGAAGTATTTGTACTAATAGTGTTTATATAGGGTATTCTGTTTACTTCTTATACTGTGGTCAACTTCTAGGAAGATAAGTTATAAAGTACTACTTACTGGAAATGTACTATAATTCATCTTAAAATGTAGGATGTGTATATAACTAAATTCTCTACATTCGTTGAATAGAGACATCTGCTCAAATAGTGTTTGTATGTAGAATATCATGTATGCACCTTGTGTGACAAAAAAAAAAAAAAACCACTATGAAAACAGTGTGCAATGTATTAATTATTGAATCTCTCCTGCTAATTTGCTTTGAAGCTCTCTCACTGCTATTTGTTCTTCAATAAATAGAATGAAATTTAAAAAATACAAGTAAAGATAAAATGGCACAATCAGAACAAGATATATGGGAACCTCCCCCCTGTTCTTTCTACCGGAAAGTGTACTAGGGATATACTCTAACAGACAACCAGACCTGACATGTGAGTGGTAGCTACTGAACTTTCCCCAAACCTCCTCCATCAGAGAGGCCTGGTGTGGAACTCTGCAGCAGAACTCCCTGCAGAGAGGCAAGTTGTGATATCCATGCAACAATCCAGGAGCAGAACATTTGACAGTGGGGCACAGCAGGTCCACTTCCACAGGCTTCATAGAAAGAAGCAGAACACAACAGCCAGAGCCATACCAGACTCCCATGGATGAGTTCGGACTTGGTAGAACTATAGTTGGTGAGCTGAGATAGTTTGCTAGACCCAGAAGGATGAGAACATCTTTTCTCTTTGTGTCTTGATTGAGAGAAGCAGCAAAACTTTACCAGGGTGAACTATTCTGCCAGGAAAACTACAGGTACAAAAGAGGAGGTGATCGGATAGAACTTAGGGGAACTAACTTAAATAAATAATTAAATAAATATTTACTCCATAGAGTAAAACATGCAGAAGAGACCAGTGAGATGAAACTGGAAGTCACACACCTGAAATCTCTGAAATAACAGCATCTGAAGTAAAGAAATGACTGAATAATGCTATAGAAATATTCAGATTTGAAATAATCTCTGAAGTAAAGAAAAGGAATGATAATTATAATGAAAGAATAATTGAGTGCTTCAAAAGAAGACACTGCTAAAGAAATAGAGGATAATAGAAAAAAATATCGAATCCCTGAAAGAGCAATGTAGGAAAGAAATAAAATGCATGAAGAAGATTCAAAGAAATGTACAGGAAATTCAAATATCAATTATAAGCTAGCAATACAGTTTAAATAAAAGTGAAGATAGAGTGCCAGATATTGAAGACATTGTTGCCGCTAGTGCAAAGGTAAGAAAAGTTCTGTTAAAAACAACTAGTATGCCGGAACAAGTAATTCATCACAAGCAAGATGATGCAAAGAGGAACAATGTGAGACTAATAGGCATCAATGAGAAAGGAGTAAATGCAAATGATATAAAGAATATTGACAAAAGTAATAGCAATGAACATCCCAAATATGAAGCAACAATCTGACATTCAGTAACTGAGGTATATAGCACTCCAAATAAGTTCAATCCAATTAAAAACACGTGAAGATATAGAATAGTGAAGATCTATAAACTGAAAGTAGCACAAGAACTATATACTGAGAGTAGTTTAAAAAAAAAGAAACAGATTTAAAGGAAAACTCATCAGAATAATGGAAGTCTTCTTTTCACAAACCATGAAGGTAAGAAGAGCATGGAGGAAAGGACTTCAAGTTCTCTGTGAAAACAAATGCCAACTCAGACTACTATACTCTACAAAACTCTATTTCAAGTTTGATTTAGAAGTGAAATACTTCCATGACAAAGAACAGTTAAGTAACTTCATGGTGACAAAGCCATCTCTACACAAGCTATGGAAAGATGTAATAGAGAGGGACGCAAATGATTAGAACTCCATGAATGTGGACAGAAGGAACCCATTAAATATAGTAATTAAGCACAGGAGAAAATAAATAAATGAGAGCAGGTAAATAGCATGTATATCATAAGCAGGTATATATAACCAACAATGAAAATGAATTCAATTCACAATTTAAGAGAAATAGACTGCCACAGTGGACTAGAAAACAAAATCCAAAAATATACTGTGTACAAGAAATACACTAAAATCATAAGGAGATTCATAGGCTGAAAGTCAAAGGATGGAATACAACACTGCACGCATGAGCAACTCCGAGAAAAACAGGGGTAGTAATCCTGTTCTCAAACACTCTCAACTTAAAAGCAAAAATGATAAAAAAAAAATAAAAATAAAAAATAAAGGCCAGTATATACTGGTTAGGGGAAAAATTCAAGAGGAAGAAGTAACACTCATAAAAACGTACGCACCAAACATGGAAGCACCCAACTATATAAGACAAATCTTAAAGGACATGAAAAACCTAATATCAAATAGCACAATCTTAACAGGAGATCTTATTAAACCGTCATTCCAAAAAGATAGGTCGGATACACAAAAAAATAAGCACATAAGTTGCACAACTGATTCAGAGCTTGAACAAATGGGCATAGTGGACATAGGGAGAGGGTTCACAATAATCAGAGCTGAAGGCACACTTTTTCAGCTGCACATGGGTCATTTTCCAAAATAGACCACATACTAGTCCTTAGTTTGTGCTAAAGTCTATGCAAGAAAATAGAAATTATCCCATGTGTATTATCAGACCACATGCAATGAAACTGAAAATAATTGACAAAAGAAACAAAAAAATCCATAAATATATTGAAATTAAATAACACTGCTCAGCAAGCAATGTGTCACATATGAAATTAAACAAGAAATTCAACAATGTCTACAATTCAAAGAAAATTCAAGCAAAACTTATCAGAATTTGTGGTATGCCATGAAAGCAATTCTTCAAGGGAAATTTATACCTTTGAACTCACCCATTACAAAAACAGAACAGGATATCAGTTAAACAAAACAGAATATCCTAATGCTATTGCTCCAAAATCTACAAAAGGAAAAGTAAACCAAAGTCAGAGCCCAAAGAGGAGAAGAAATCTCAAAAATTAGAGCAGAAATGAAATCAATTGAGGAAAAGAAAACAGGTCAAAGAATTAACACATCAAGAACCTAGTACTTTTAAAGATTAAATAAAATTGATAAGTGCATAGCTGCCATCATCCAAAAGAGGAAAGAAAAAATTCAAATTTGCACTGGAAATACTTGAAAGAATCAACAATTGGGGCTACGTCTTCTTGACAAGTTTCTATACATCAAAATAAATTGTCAACAAACTGAAAAGACAACCCACAAATTCTGAAAAAATCCTAACTAATAAGCAATCAGACAGAGGACTACTGTCTAGAATATGTAAAGAACTAAGATATAACAGGACCCTCAAATTTAAAGACCCAATTCAGAAATGGGCATCTGAGATGAACACACACTTCTCAGAGGATGAAATTAAAGAAGCAAATAAATACATGAAAAAATGTTCCACATCACTAGCCATCCGTGAAATGCAAATTAAAACAACTCTGAGATACCATCTCACTCCAGAAAGAATGGCTATCATAAGGAAATTAATCAACAACAAATGTTGGAGAGGTTGTGGGGAAAAGGGAAGGAACACTTCTCCACTGCTGGTGGGAATGTAGACTGGTAGAACCATTGTGGAGATCAGTGTGGAGACTCCTCAAAAGAGTAGGACTGGCAATCCCATTCAAGCTGGTTATCCCCCTACTGAAAATTTTCCCAGAGGAACTGAAAACATTATATCATAGTGTTATATGTGTACCTGTGTTTATAGCAGCACAATTTGTGATAGCAAAATCTTGGAAACAACCAAGATGTCCATCACATGAGGAACAGATGAAAATGATGTGATATTTCTATATAATGGAGTATTACTCAGCTATAAAGAATGATAAACTTGAAGCATTTATATTGAAGTGGACGCCACTTGAAGATATACTCATGAGTGAAATAAGCCAGACACACATGTGCAAATAACCTATAGTCTCCCTTGTATAAGAAGTCAAAAGAAGAAATACAAATACAAATGTACAACAACAACTAAAATAATTCAGTCAGATAGTTAGGGCGAACTTAACGGCATATGCTGCAGGATACTAATTAAATTTTCTTCTGGCTGGTGAACAAACTAAATTCACAGATCAAAACTGGAGAAGTAGAAGAGCTGCAAGGCCAACCAACATTTTGGTCCTAGACTTTCAAGGTCAGCGAAGACTTAGGGCATAGGAGAACCTGTACTGTAACATCATGAAACTCATTTGTGCCCCAAATTTTCTGATCAACGAGATTATGGAGCCACAGAGGAAAGAGATTGATGATGCATAGTGTCCCTCAGGAGAGTCATATGGAGAGAAAATTTCCTTTCAGGCTCTCATAGAGAACAAACTGGTCAAGCATTAGCCATGACTCATCCACATGGATGACACAGACAAAGGATCTACAGAGTAAGGTACAGTATTACAAGAAAAACCCTGAGGAAACTTCACTGACCTCATCAGAAACAAAGGCTACATCTTTTGGTATATAGTGCTTGATCTATCTCAGTCTTAACCATCCAGCAAAAAAGTATAAAAATGAGGTATATAACGTGGGGCCATAATAATAAGTTGAGCTGTAAACTATAGTCAACAACTTCTTCAAATAACTCACTATTATTGTGGAATGCTGGACTGAGTTGGATTGTGTCGATGAGTTCAGGCACCTATAATGGTTTAATGACAATGGAGTGCCCATCTTCGACAAGTCTAGACAAAATAAAAGGGTATACAAAGGAAGAATCATGATGTGTGTGCATAAACAGTACAGTTAAGATAAATGTGCTGTGTTTCTGCATAATTTTATGAGAAGCAAGATTTGCTTTCCAATAGTGATTGCACAACATATATTGTTGGCTTCTATTACTATGGAGAAACACTAGGGAGATAACAAGGTAGAAAGCATTAATTATTGAATCTGTGATATAAGTCAGGTATAAAAACATAAGTATATAGCTACACTCTCTTCATTCACTGATTAGAGACATTTGCTATAATAATGTCTCTACGTATAATATCATGTATGCACCTTGTAAGACACCAAGTCATTACCAAAACATTTTACAGAGCATTGATTTACTGAAGCTGTCCTGTTAATTTGTCTTGAGACTGTCTCATTGCTATTCGTTCTTCAATAAAAATAATAATAAAAAATTAAAATTAAAATTAATAAAAGAGAAACAAGAAAAATTAGGCAATATTCCAGACTGAAATGAGAAATTTAAGAAATATTGCAAATTCAAAACAACACATTTATTTTAAACAGATGGTTAATGAAATGTTCTTAAGTATTTGCATCAATTTTTTGAAAATAGCCATTAACACTTAGAGCTTTTACCCTGTCTTACTGTATGTACTGATATCTGTGAGCTAAACAACTATACTGAGGACAACAATGTGTAGTACTAAAACCATGCTTGAAATACTTATCATTTTGGTCATCTAAATGAGTACTGCTTCTAATGTCATACTTATTATTATTGTACTCTCTTTACAATATTTTTAAAAAACATAATAAAATAATAAAGAAGAAAAAATTGTCATGTAATTGTCCTGCTACAATATTGTATATGTTTTGATTTTTATATTTCTGTGTAAAAATGTGTAATCATTTTTTTAATATTCTATAGGGATTTTAATTTTATAATATCCGTGTTTGGTGGAAATTAGCAGTTCCATGTTATGTCTAAGGCGTTTGTTATTCAGACAGATAGTGATATTAAGTGCAACTGTCTCTGCGCAGAGTAATATCATTAAGCTTCTCTTCTGGATGGTTAGCAAATTAAGTATGCTGACCAAAATTTAGAGAAATAGAAGGGTTACAAAGGTAACCGATATTTTGGTCCTAGCCCTTCAAGTTCAGTGAGGACTCAGGACATATGAGAACCTGTACTGTGACATCTTATAATTCAGTGACATCCATAAATTTCTGATCAAGGAGATTATGGGGTCACAGAGAAAAATGATTAATAATGTATAGTGTGCCTAAAGAGACTCACTTAGAGAGAAAACAATCAGTCAGGCTTAAATAAACTGCAACTTGGTCAAGCAATGGCTGTGACTCATCCAAATTGCTGACTCTAAGAAAAGATGTACAAGGTGCTGTACATGGTTCTAGCATAAATCCTAAGGGAAGTTGACTGACCTAGTCAGAAAGATAAGTTAGTTTTTTAGTCATATAGTTCTAGCTTTTACTTTATCTTAATTATTTAGCAGAAAAGTATAACCATGAAGTGTAAAAAGTAATACCATTTTAATATGGTGAACTGTATAAAGCTCAAGTCAACAACTTTGGACATTTTTCAGTTCTGCTGTTATATAACTCACTGTTATTATAGAGTATTGGTTGACATTGGGTTATTTTGCTTAATTCAAGTACCTACAAGCTTTAGACTAGTTTCAAGTATGAAGAGGTCCTTTAAAACCTTCTTCAAATACAACTTCTCTAACTGCAGTGGAACACTCATCTCTAGAAAAACAAAAAGAAACAGGGGGATTTGTTGGCAGCCATGAAGCTAGGAAATCAATCAAGTATATGTAGATGAGACTTGACCCAGTGCCTAAAGCAAAAAAGCTACCTCACTCCTGAGATGAACATTCTGTCTGCTTAACGTTAGCTATCAGCTACTAGGCAACCTAGTGTCATGTGCTACTAACTTCACAAAAGTGCAAATGAGGGACAGTTTTTTTGTGGAAAAAAAGAAAGTGAGAATATATATACATACATACATATATACATACACAAAAGAGTTAAGATAGATATAGAGTTACTTTCTCTTAGTTCGTGGAGAATAAAAGTTTGTGGTAATATTTACACAAGATATTATGTCTGTATCTTGTGTTCTGAGTAACTACTATGAAGAAGACAATATGCAATGTATTAATTATTTTATTCATCCTATTAACCAGTTTTGAAACTGCTTCATCATTTCATCTTTTTTCTCATAAAAATGAATAAAAATTATTAAAATAGACAAAAACTTAAAAAAAGAGTGCTCTAGCAAAGTAATAGAAATTCAGCAATGGTTGCTGTACTACATGATGTTTAGTGAAATCTTGTATCATTTGTAACTTTTTTCTTTAAATCTCTATTTTACATTATTTAAAAATGAAAAAAATGAAATAAAAAAGAACAATTTATATGATTTGAGGAAGACTTGTCTGACAATTGTTTGCTTGCTTTGAAGATAGAGGAAGGGATAACATACCCAGAAATGCATGTGAGCCATAGTAGTTAAAAGGGGTAAGAAAAATTATTCTGTCCTAGAATCTCCAGAAAGGAATGAAGCCCATTCCAAATTCTAACTTTAGTGACATAAAATAATAAATTTATGTTGCTCTAAGTTGTGAAGTTCCTGATGATACATTGTCATTTGAGGAAAAATTATTTTTTCACTTAAAAGATTATTCAAATAAGCAGAAAATACATCCAAAATATCAATAAACTGACTTCAGGGATAATACCCTATGCACAATTTTTGGTATTTTAGTTTCTGTTTTAAAATTTAGTGACTGAATGCATATTGTCAGAATCAAATGCAATTTTCATGATCATAAAGTATTAAAAAGCTTACTACTTCTCTGAATATTTAATGAAAAACAATATAAATATTATGAGTTATAGAAACTAATTTTTGTAGCTAGGCATGATGGCACACAGCTATAAACCCAGCACTCAGGAGGCTGAGGCAGGAGGATCACTGTGAGTTCTAGGCCAACCTTAACTAGATAGTGGAGTTCAAGGCCGACTGGTTTGCATAATGAGACCCTTTCTCAAAAAGGAAAACAGTTTGCTGTTTTCAAAATTGTTTATACCCCAGTGTTTGTATCTGGAACCTTGCTCACCAGTGTAGCAACAATAAGAGATGATGAATTCTAAGAAAGAGATAACTGAGAGCCTAGAGACCTTGACCTTGTAAGGAATTGAAGTAGGTAATATGTAACCTTGAATCAGTTCTATTCAGAACAGGATGTTTTTCAAGAGCACAATTTAAACATAAATTGCTCTCTGGCTTCTTGTCATTTTTCCTCGTGGACATGATCCCATTGTGACATCATTTGCACTTATGTGACATGTGATGGAGCCACCAGAACTGGCACCATGCTGTTTGGAGTTTCAGTCTCAAAATCTATGAACCAAATAAGGCTATTTTCTTTGTAATACCTATTTTCAGGTGCTTTGTTATAGCAATGTGAAAGAAATATAGCAATATATGATATTTGGTGATATTTTAAAATAATACTCTAGACTAATCCTTTGTATGTATAACTAATGCAATTGCTGTAGAGTAAGAAATGCCTTATCAAGAATAAAAGGAAAAGTTTTAGTTGCAGAATTCATTTTTCAGAACATAGTAACAAAGGTTATTTGCTTTTGTGTAATTTCAAATTTGAGATATTTCTAAAGGTTTGAGCTTGATTATTTGTTTAACCAAGTGTCTAAACTTAAGCAACAAGCAGAAATATTGAACATTATGCAACCATACCAAATAGAATTGTATGTTTTATTATCAATAACCTATTTCACAAGATTTAATTACATTTTCTTCTTGAGCAAGATGACGTACTACAGAAAATGTCTTCCACAGATATTTCAGTACTTTAATTACAATCAAAATTGCCAATTGTTTAACATTTCACACTAACTTAACACAAATATATAAATCAAAAACTTGATCAGAAGGAAGATTCTGAAACTAATTTTCATTTCTTACTTGTCTCATTTGACTGGAACTAGTACATGTCTAGATTTTGTTCATTTATTTATTCTAAGTCTCTATCAATGAACATCACACCTGTCATTATTGGCCTATTTTAACATTTCTTTATGTTGTAGTACCTATTGTTATTCTTATGTGATTTGAATTTTTCCTATACTTCTTTTGTGATTCTTTTTAACTTTGCATTATAGATTTATGTCTTAACTCTATTCAGAAGAAGTGTAAATAATCTACTTCTTTGGAAGCCTTTCAAGGGAAGACACACATTCATCATAATTAACTATAGTCTAATTTCTCAAAGTACTGTCAAGAATTCCATCAATTTAGGATACGTTAAAGATAATAGAAGCAATTGTGTTTAATATTTTTTTTATTTTTCAAGGATAAAACTACTAGTTAATGTCAACTTTCTGATACTGAATTGCTAAGAATAATAATATGTTTTGAAATCCACATTAAACCGTCCAATATTCCTGTGACCTATTGGTTGACATCGTGTCATAATAGATTGGAGTTTCAGCAATTTATTTCAATAGCAGTGTCAAAATCTAGTAAGATTGTGGGAATGGCTCTAAGTGGACTCCTGCAAGGTTTAGTAATATAACCAATACTTCCATTAAAGTTTCCAGACTTATATTGATAAACAAGCTGGCACACTATATGATAAATGCCCTTTTTAAAAAGGATCAGATGGAACATAGCAACACATTCAATTTCTAATCTTTTTCTCCTTGGATTGTAATAAATGTAACTGTAAAGTTGTACAAGTGTTTAATAATTGTTAACCATGTTCTTTTTCAGGTGTCATGTGCCTCAGAGGCACATAAAACAAATTTGGCTAATAAATCACAATCACAGTAACAGATTTAACAGAACTATGAGTCCCTTAAGTTCATTATTTTAAAGGGATCAGCTCATTTAACACTAAAATGTATCTATCCTCAGGCTGAATAATAACATCTGTGATGTAGCAATGAGCAATATTATAAAGTTAATTAACACATTGTAAAGAATTGCATCTCTTATGCCCAGTTATTTGAAAAGGTTGATTTTCCAGCAGGCAAACATTTATCTCACAGAAGTATATTGGTAGTGACTCACCTCAAATTTAAATCAATAATGCCTGTCTAAAGGGGATGATTCACTCTTTAACCTCTCCCAGATCTCTTGATTCAACAACAATTCTTTATGAAATTAGTTTCTATGATCCTATTATTCAATCAGTAATGACAGTTGCTTCCTGAAACCCCATCCATTTCTTACACCCTGAGGACAAAATTAGAATTTTAGAATTGGAATTTACTTGCAGAATTATTTCAACTACTTAATTACAACTAAAGTCCAGAGAGGATGTGATTTACTCAATGATAGTAATTAAGTGGCCAGTTAGCACTATAAAGGCTAGGAACTTGGGGTATCAGCGAGAGTGAAGTACTTTCTACTTTAGTTTGTATTGCCTTTTCTATCATGAGAATAATCACCTGTACAGAGAATAGGGTATCTGGTATTTTTTTCCATATAATGTTAGATTTCTATTTGTCCTTGAACTAATCACATTTTCTTTCACTAAATGATAATTTTTGAAAGCATGCTTGCAATAGAGGTTTGAAAGGGTATTGGCATAGCTCAATTACTCTCCTCTTTATCTCAAACAGTGATATGCTTTTAAATTAAATACAAGTATCTAGACTCATGATAGATTCATTATAGTTTTAGAATTTATATAACTGATAAAAAGTTTGACAATTTTCCATACACTTGATAACCGGATGGTGAGACAAAAAATGCTACCTAAATAAAATACAAAAATAATTGATTCAATGCAGAATTTATGAGAAAATGCTAAGGTAGCAATGACAGATAAGTGGAATACTAAGGACCAAAGGAAGTGAAATATGAATTTATTTCATCATTGTAAAATTGAAGCAATTGAGACTGCAAAGAAAGAATCTCATACTCAGTGTTTCCTGATTACCTGCTTGACAGCTAATGCTAGTTTATAAAACACAGAAAGATAAAAGCATATGAAGTTATGGTATTTTGAGAAAAAAATGAAACTTAAAAATTTGTAGAATAATACACAAGAAACTAAACCACCTTATAAAATGTAGAATTAACCACAATTTTTTGGTCATACCAGGGATCAAACTCATAACCTTGTGCTTGTCAGGCAAGCATTTATTCCATTGAGCTATCTGCTCAGCCCAGTTTTAAAATATAAAGCAAAACTAAGAGGTCAGTGAGGTTTCATGAGAGATTGCCCCTAGTTTTGCAAATGAGATAGAATAAACAAAGAAATGAAATGTTGAGTGTGGCCACACTGCACCAATATAACCATGATCAGAATTGAAAATGGAGATATGCAGATAAACCAGAAAATATATATGCTTTTTGACAAAGTCTGCCTAAAAGACGTGAAGGTAAAATCAGGAAAAGTTTTTTTTTTTTTCATATCTGGGGCACTGTAAAGGAAATATAAGGAATTTTGCACATAAATTATAAGGTAAAATACTATACATTAAGAAAATATACTTAGACCAGTCAAACAGCTCAGTAGCTTAAGTGCCTGATTGGCAAATGTAAAGTTCTGAGTTCAATATCTGGTAATAAATAACTAAATAAATGAATAACCAAACTTACTAACAGCCTTTCATAAAATGTTTAAGTCAAACTAAAGACAGGTACTCATAAAAGTTAAATAAAAATATCATAAAGTAATATACATTCTATACTATTTAGATATGTATATTTCATACATATTGATTAAAAATAACAATGTAAATTAATCTAAAATATTTTCCCCAAATAAAAATGGCCACTTTTTTTCCCAAGGAAAAGTTTAATGAATTTAAGTGAAAATGAAGAAGTAATTTTAAAAAGCAATACAATCAAAATGGGACTCGACCAATTTCAAATGGGGAAATACAAAGGCAAAAAAATGAATATCACTCTAATATATATTAGAACACTTATAAATTTGAACAAGTTATGGCTGAACATTATTCAAATGATAAAGGTATAGGACCATGAAACTAAACAGGTGTATATACAGATAATTATGAACTCAACACCACTTTAGTGTAGTAATATTTTAAAAATATTAATAATTGCAATATTTTGTAATGTAATTTATAAAAAATAACTGGAGGCATAATCTCATGTAAATTTATGGCTCTATGGTGCATCAGTGTTCATTTATGTAAAAGATGAGCTTTTATCTCCTACAATGATCTAATTTTCTAATATTTATTTCCGTATTTCTATATTTTAATTGCTCAAAATTTATTTGTAAGTTCAGAACATTTTCCAAAATCCTGGGATATTCGTCTTTAAAATAGTCTTTCATGGACCAGCCAAATAGCTCAGTGGATTAAAGTGCTAGCAAGCAGGCACAGGGGCTGGAGTTGCATTGCCTTGGCCTACCATGCCAGCCCCACCCCCAAGGCATAGTGAGACAGCAATTGAAACTGGATGTGTTGTTGTGCACCTGTAATCCCAGCTCTTGGGTGGCTGTAAATAGGAGTCACTATGAGTTCGACCTAGTAGTGAGACCCTGAACACCCTGTAGACCCTTCCCTCAAAAATATAAAATAAGTAGTTTTTTATATTTTTTTGCATTTTATGTTCATTTTAGCATGTTCTATATGCCAAACACTCACCTATTCTCCTCCTACATGTTCAAATTTTAAAGTACATAACAATGAGCTCCAAAATGTAGCTTCTGATTCAGTAAGTCTGAGAGAGGGCCCAAGATTTTACACAGATAATAATTTTCCAAGTCATATTGATTGTATTTTGAATATAAAAGATCAAATGAATATTCATGAAAAAGATAAAGGAAGTCCTGTCTCAATACTACAATAGCAATACGAGATTTAGTATCATATATCCTGATTAAGGAAGGATTGTAGTCCTTTTAAAATCATAATCAAATCTACGGAATGTATTATGATCTGACCTGTAAAAAATAATCACCTTTATTAGATACAAGCATTAGTACCAAAGTCAAAATGAAAAATATACCAAACTTATTGTATTTATTGGTACAGTAGAGATTTTTAGAAACTAAAATGAAGAGGAAACTGAGTTGATATTAAGGGTAATCAATACAACCCAACAACCACTGATCCTATGAAACTGTACTATAGCAAGTAGAGAATATCTCTAGTCATTTCTAAATTTTGTTGCAATAACAATTATACTTTATGCACATGTAGATTGGGAAAATTGCTATAAAATCAACAAAGGAATAAACAAATCTTTCCAAAGTCCAAAAACATAGGAAGACATTTGAAATGAACATTGTTATAAATCAGATTCTGGCAAAAACTGGTAGGAGCACAAAATTCCATTATTAGGACTAGGAAGATAGCTCAGTGGCACAAAAACCTGCCTGGCATAAGTATGAGCTTCATCCACAGCACCAAAAATAAATAAATAAATAAATAATTAATTTAAAAAAGCAGAAACCAATTATTGTTTACCGGTAGTTACTCTGTGAGATTAGAGATATGGCTTGAAAAGAATTAGATATACACATGGCATATATTCCAGAAAACAAACATACACATAATGTATCACCACACACACTTGACTCTTCATTTTCTGTATGTTTCTACTTATTATACTGTGATCCTCACTGATATGCATTTGAACCACTTCATGTTGAAAAACATTTAAGAAACTGTAATGTTTTAATTATGTTCTTGGATTATTTTACTTCTACTAAAAATGACCCGACTTACAATTAGAAATCATAGTCAAGGAAAAATTATGTAAACATATTTTATAATAATAAAAGTTGTGCTCTGGTACCAATCCAAAGAGATGTTCTTCTGTATATTCTAAGCAAATTGTAGACTCATTAGTGTATTTCTTTACCTCATCACATTGTAAGATCACCAAGAGTCCAACATTTAACTTTTATCTTTATTTCATTCTTTGTGCATTATAGGGTACATGGCATTTGTCTTGGAAAACAATCAGAAGCACTCAGAAATCAAGAATTTTAACATCATTCTTTCCTATAATATATGCAGCTAAGCTGAAATAGGTCTTCTGTATTTCCTGATTGCCTCAATTTAAGGTAATTTGTGTTGAACTGTGATTCACATATTGTTTCACAAAACTAATCAATATACTGCATACTTTCAAGCAGAAGTTTCAAACAAAGCCATTTATGATAAATGACCAAAATGAACACAGTTAAGATTTCCACTGCATCATGTTACTGTAGTTTGGATGATCTTTTGTGATTGACTTGCAGGTGATAATGACTTGGAAGGTGAGATGCCAGAAAACTGAGCTGCTCTGACCCAGTGACCAAGCTTTCACAGAGTTTACAATAATCACCACGTAGTTGGAAGCTCATATTTTATTGTCAGTGTCCAGGGGACAATGCAGCCCATCCAAAAAGCATCACTAATGAAGACTGTGAGCCTACCACTTAGTGATTAAAGAATAAAAAAGTTAATATTTCTGTTTTAACCCTAACTGACTGGCTGAAAAACTTGATCAAGAAATTATTTCATTTACAATTCAATGTCTTTCCAGTAAAACAGGTATCTCCATTTTAACAACACACTTAACACCACAGTAATTCTTTGTTAGAAATAAACATCAATATGAAATTTTAATGTATATGAAAATTGTCCTGCTCAAGGGTCAATAAACCATCTTCGAGCTTCACATGAAAGTTCGTTCTGTAATACATATGCAACTTTATTTATATAAGTCAAATTTATAAAATGAGATAATTCAGTCTATAACAATAAACAATGTTAAACTCTGAAACTCTTGAGTGCATTCTATATCCGTTTACACATTAGCTTTTAAAAAGCCTTCAAACTAACACTAGCCACAGGATTCACTGACATGCCTCTTCTAATTGCCAAGAGTTAGTGAAGAGAAAATTCATCATCTCTGTTTCACCTGAGAGTGTTTACCTAACATTCCCTGTGTACTTAAATATAAATGTTGACATATGAAAGTAACAAGTGGCAGTGAAGAAAGACAGAAGGGGCAGGGAATTTTTAATCTATGTGCACAGTTCTTTATGCTTTTCCTACCTTAATTTTCACTATAACCTTCCAATCATGATTATTGTACACATTTCACAACTGATTTTCAAGTTCTAGACAATTAAATATTAATACTAATTTCAATCCTAGTTCTGTTCTATTCTGCCCAACTACTCCTTTCTCCAGAAATTCTTCTTTAACAACACCATGTCTGCTATTATGGTGGCTATTTTAACAAACTCTCATTGTTGCATTTTTGTTTGCACTTTGTTTCTAATATCGTATAGTCTCCCTGGTATAAGAAGGTGAGGCAAGAGTATCTAAATTTTTAGTCTTATTGAAAAATGCAAAAACCTTTCTCAAAACCCTATCTCAACATGAGGAAAATTCTGTCCCAAAACTAAATTAAGAAAGAGAAAAAAGTAAAAAAAAAGAATGGTCTTGTAACTTGAGTTCAGTCTATGGTACTACAAAAATAAATCATCATGATGAAATGATGGATGGAATATCCAGAGCTGTAAATGTCAATATCTTTACATAATATTAAGTTTTAAAAATGTGGTATGTTGAACAAACAACCATAATTTAAAGGAGTACCTAAGAAATGACTTATGGATGATGAAGTTAATATGAACCATGATACTGCAGAAGAGGGAAAATTTGACAATATTGCATCATTAATGAAAGACTTAAATGCAGTCAGGGAGATTAATTTCTGAGTATTTTCTACATAGAATTATTTATAGGAACTATGCAGTACTGTGATTGGCAACCAGAAAAAATGGATTAGAATTCTGACTCTAACTTTTGCTGGATGGATAGTATGGTACAAGATTTTATAATAATAAAATCTAACAAATTGGGGAAAAAAGTAACTATCTCTGGGGCAAAATGCTTCTATCTAGAACATATAAACACTTTTAAAAATGAAGCCCCAAAATTCAAAGACCCAATCAAAACTTGGCATCTGAAATGAATACATACTTCTCAGATGCAGAAATACAAATGGAAATAAATATATGAAAAACATATATTCAACAATATTGATCATTTGAGCAGTGTGAATTAAAAGAGAACTGAGATTCCATCTCACCCCAGAAGAATAGCTATCAAGAAGTGATGCAATAGCCGGGCGTGGTGGCGCATGCTTGTAATCCCAGCACTCGGGAGGCTGAGGTAGGAGGATTGTTGTGAGTTCGAGACCAGCCTGAGCTACAAAGTGAGCTTAAAGCCAGCCTGAACTGCATAGCGAGACCCTGTCCTAAAAAGACAAAAAAAAAAAAAAAAAAAAAAAAAAAAAAAAAAAAAAAAAAAAAAAAAAAAAAAAGAAAAAAAAGAAAGAAAAGAAAAAAGAAGTGATGCAATAACAAATTCTGGAGCCGCTGTGGGGAAAAAGGAATTCTTCTCCACCGTTGGAAGGAGTGTAGACTGGTTCAACTTCTCCATAAGTCAGTGTGAAAATTTCTCTGTAAACTACATTTAGATGTTACATTTGGCCCAGCTATTCTCCTTGTTGACATTTCTCCAGAGGAACTGAAAATATCACATCAGAGAAATATATGTGTACATATATTTACAGCAGTGCAATTCTTCATGGAAAAATCGTGGAAACATCCCAAATGCGCATAAATTAAGGAATAGTTAAAAAATGTGGCATTTTTATACATTGGAGTATTACTCACCTGTAAAGAAAGATAAAGTTTTTACAAATAAATGAATGCAACTAGAAACCATACTCATAACTGAAATAAATCAAGCCCCCATGTAAACATCAGATTATCTCACTAGTATAAGGGCATGAAAGAATAAATAAAATGTGAAAGATACAATAGATATTGTGAGAAGGAAAGAAACTTTTCAAGGGGAAGGAACATGTATATAGATGTATATACACAGGATAGCTTGGATGATTTTACTGCTTATTTCCACTGGTCTATTGAAAAGAACAGTTATTGTTTAACGTTTTTTCTTCTTTTTAGTGTTTTGGCCAATTTTGCATGCTTATATCTGGTAGTCTGAACAACTAATTTGAAGACAACAATATGTAATATAGGAACAATTGTTTAATTGTTGTTTTTTTTAGTGAAATACTATGTCCTATCTTTTCTTTTCATTAATTTTATTGAGAAAGAAATAGCAATGAGACAGTTTCGAGACAAGTTAGAAGGACAGTTACAATAATTAATATATTAGGGCACAGGAGATAGCTCAGTAGAATAAGTGCTTGCCTGACAAGTGCATTGTCGTGAGTTTAATCCCGGTTATCAAAAAAAATAATCATACATGGCACATTATTGTCTTCAGAGTAATAATTCAGAGTACAAAATGGACTCATGATATCTTGTCTAAACACTATTGGTATAATGCTTTCTCCTCATTGAACTAAAAGAAAGTAGCTGTATATCTATCCTGTTCTTTATTTTTTGTTTTTTTTGTCAGAACCAGGGATCAAACTCAGGCTCTTGAGCTTTCCAGGGAAGTGCTTATTCCACTGAGCCATCTCCCCGGCCACATATTGTGTATATATATATATATATATATATATATATATATATATATATATATATATATCCATTGTCATTCAAATATTGTAGAATATTGTAGGTGCATGAATTTAACAAAATAATGCAGTATAGTATACTATGTTATTCCTAATTATTTTTACATTTTTACACTCTTAAAAATTATTCTCTAATTAAAATAGAAAATAAAAAGTACTGAATTAGAAAAGACACTTCACAGTGTTGTAGGATTAAATGTGATAAAGTATTAAAATTCCTTTACACATGTATGATGTAAGAAAAATGTTTTTAAATGTTAGTATTATGAGCAAATATACAGATATGAAATTCTGAAATGCATGCATTGGGTTAAATAAGTCAGTTATTTTTTCAATGTGCAAAGATCAAATTTAAGCACAAATGATAAATTTATAAAGATTGGTAAGGCTAGTTTATGAGAATTGTAAGTGTCAGGCTAAAGAATTAATATTTAATTTGTGAATTTATTTCTGAAAAATCTTAATCTTCAGTAAAATAGTAATTCATTTTTCTTCAATCCTCAGTAGTAAAAGAGATACAATTTTAGGAAAGAGGAAGCAATTTATATCTGATGTACAGTAATAATGAATTTCAGTGCTACAGATTGTTTTGATGGGCTTATTCATGAGTTTTATGAACTTAGTCAATAGGCACATTTTAAGTAGTTCCTTTTTTCTAGACTATAAAATATATCAAAACTCTGGCTACTTTTACCTGCCTTCTGCTAAACTGAAGGATTTCTTGATCTGGTTAATAAGGGACTGTAAACTGATGATAATTTCTTTCCAAGCACTTAAGACAGCAACACAACACTCATTTGATTCTTCAAGCACCATTAAATTAAACGTTCAACAGCACTATGAAGAATAAGTAGCACATGTAATTATAAGTCTTCAGTATTTATCAGTGGGATGCTATCTTTAAGTGGCAAACTACTTAGTCGATAGCTTTACTATCCCACCTAATCAAGACAGAATTGCTAAGGTGATGTACAGCTAAGTGTGCTACCATCTGCGCGGCTGAATCTCATGCAAAAGCAGGCCAGAGATCTTCATTAGCATTCAGTATTCTGTACCAATTAGTTATGAGGCAATATAGAATCTAAGTACACAAGAAATATGTTTTCAGATATATATTATTAAATTCTGATCAGTGAAGTATCTAGTTTATGTCTTTAGAAGTTTTGTTACTGTATGATTAATATTAACAAAGGAAATTAACTTTCATGGAGTAGTGTGATTTTACTTTCAAGTTCCTTTGAATTTCTGATTTGAAACCTACCTTATTTTTATGTAGTGACAAATGAGAGTTCTTTAGTTAAGGTGAAATCACAAATGGCTCTAATGTGGCAGTTGTACTACACAATAATATACTAGCAGCAATGATGAGCAATGTGCATTGTTTTACCACCACTACTGACAACTGGCATTACATTTAATTAGTCATCTCTGATGATGTGAATCATACATATTTTATAAACAATAAAAAGACTGTAATGGTTGCTTATAAAATATATATTATGGGTTATAGAGTTGTAAGAGTTATACTTCATTAACTTGCCTTTCAGATGAACAAATATGAATAATTGAGCTTTTAAGAGGCATTTTTGAGTTTAATATTAATAAACACATTTAACACAAAAGGACATTCATAGGCTCAAAGTCAAAGGATGGAAAACAATACTGCATGCCCCAGCACCTTAGAGAAAAGCAGGAGTAGCAATTCTGTTCTCAGACAGTCTCAACTTCAAAAAAAGAATGATCAAACTACAAAGAGAAGGCCACTATATATTTGTCAGGGGAAAAATTCAAGAGCAAAAAGTAACACTCATAAATATCTATGCACCAAACACCGGAGCACCCAACTATGTAAGAGAAATCTTAACGGACATGAAAAACTTAATGTCTAAGAACACAATCTTAACAGGAGATCTTAACACACCCTTATCTCAAAAAGATAGGTCAACCAGACAAAAAATTAGCAAGGAAGTAACAGAACTGAACAAGAGCTTGGAACAAATGGACCTGGTGGATATGTACACAGTGTTGCACCCAACCACAGCTGAATACACATTTGTTTCAGCTGCACACTGGTCATTTTCCAAAATAGACCACATACTAGTCCAGAGGTCATGCCTCAGTATATGCAAGAAAATAGAAATTATC